>CM030365.1:119207710-119370210 GCA_017893485.1 Hemerocallis citrina
AGGATCTGCGAGATGTTCTCAACAATTGGCAGAACAAACCCGAGCCCGACCTTCGGATCCGTTTGGACGAGAGGCGGATCTGCGATGCGAACCCTCGTCGGGAGCACCAGAGGGACTGGTCACCCCGCCGGATAGACCACAGAGGGTCCAACTCTCCCAGGAGACGGAGAGATTCGCCCCAACGTCGCCAGAGAAGAAGCTGCTCCTCGGCTGGCCATCCTGCACCTCAGGCTCAACGGGAGCAGGAGGCGCCCGTCACGAGGGCAGAGTTCCAACTATTCTAGGAGGCGGTCCTTCGGGCACTCTACGCCACCCTCAACAACGCCCAACGAGCTCCTAGTCCTCAGCTGGCTCTTAGCCATCGCCGCTTATCTCCCGACCATCGTCGTCGTTCCCTCAGTCCTCGGCCAACTCCGAGCCATCGTCGCCGCTCTAGCAGTCCTCAGCCCGACCCGAGCTATCACCGTCGTTCTATCAGTCCACGACCTACTCAAAGTTATCGCCGCCGTAGCCCCAGCCCTCCTCTACGTGAGGACGAGTCTCGGGGCTCAGCGAGGCACGACCGAAGGGATGACTCGGTCTACCGCTATCTCCACGAGATGGAGAGGTACCTTAGCCAGCTGGACCGAGATGAAGAACAATGGGCGAGGAACCTCTGCCCGAGCAGCCCCCATTCTCCCGCACTATCATGGAGTCCCCTGTCCCGGACAACTTCAAGCCTTCGCACTTCGAGACTTATACCGGGGAGTCGAACCCCGCAGATCACATTGAGATTTTCAAAACTCTCATGATGATACATCATGCATCCGACGCCCTTCTATCCAAAACCTTCCCGGCCATGCTCAAAGGGCCCACTCAGGAGTGGTATTCCCGACTTGCTCCAGCATCCATCTTCTCCTTCGACCAGTTCGAAGGCCTCTTCCTCACACATTTCGTAAGCAGTCGCCGCTCCGAGAAGACGAGCACCTCACTACTCTTCCTCAGCCATAAAAGGGCGAACGACTGAGGGATTATGTCAAGCGGTTCACCGCAGAAGCCAGGTCCATTGCCTCCCTGGATCAATCAGTAGCTTCGGCTACTTTCCAATCCAATGTCATCAACCCTGATCTCAGGGCGTCCCTGGCCAAGAAACCTCCTTGGGAATTTTCCGAGCTCCTCCTCAAGAGAGTGAAGTATATCCGAGCTGAAGAGGCTCTCAATTGCCCCACTCTAGAGGGGTCATCTTCCGGGAACAAACGGAAGACTGCTGAGGAAGAGGGAGTTAAGAAGCTCTAAAAAAGACAACGGAGGTCAACGACGCCCTCTCCCCCGCTTCAAAAAATTCACTCCGCTCAATGCGAGTGTTTCTACCATCTTGATGAAAATTGGGAAAGAGGGTATTCTACCACCACCTCCAAAGATGAACACCCTCAGGAAGAAGAGAAACCGGAATAAGTGGTGTCGATTCCACAGGGACCACGGGCACGACACGGACGATTGTCGGGCCCTGAAGGATGAGATCGAGGCCTTCATCCAGAGGGGGCAGCTCGCTCGGTTCGTAAGGAGGGATAGGGCCGATCCGCCTCCACCCCCCAGGGGGGCTAACAGGCGAACAGAACAGCACGTAGAGACTCCGGAGGCCGAAGCAGAGGCCATCTTGCACCTTATACACGGAGGCCCAATGGGGGGAGATTCTAACTTCTCCCGAAAATCATTCGTTAGGGAAGTCAACTTCATGCTGAGCCATCCTCCACCAAGGGCCTGGGAGTGCCTGTGACGTTCTCTGATAGAGACTTAGAGGGCGTCCGCACGCCCTACTACGACGCCCTCGTCATTAACCTCCAAATGGCCAACTTCGACGTACATCTGGTCTTGGTGGAAAATGGCAGCACGGTCCACATCTTCTTCTTGGAGGCATTCAAGGGCCTCCAGCTATCAAGGAATCGGCTCAAGCCAGCTGGCTACACCCTTCATGGATTCACCGGGGTGCCGGTGACGATCAAGGGAGTTATAACTCTCGACGTCACCGCTAGCAAAACCCCGGTCACCCGCACGGAGCTGATGGACTTCATGGTGGTGGATGTGAAGGCCTCTTAAAATGTTATCCTGGGTTGACCAGGTCTCGTCGCACTCCAGACCATCCCTTCGGCTGATCACATGAAGATGAAGTTCCCCACTCCCGTTGGGGTGGGAGAGGTGAGAGGGAGTCAGGAGGCGGCCCGCAAGTGCTACATGACCTCGATGGGAGGCCCGGTCCTCTCCCTAGAAGCCCTCGAACTCCCACCAGAGAGTAGCCAAACCATCTCCAAGCCGATAGATGAACTGGAGGAAGTGACCTTCTCAGAAGAAGATGCCACCAAGACGTTACGGGTTAGGAAGGCACTTTCCCCCTCCGTCAAGGAAAACATCTCCCAATGCATAAGGGAGAAACGCGATCTCTTTGCCTAGACCGCGGCTGATATGTCTGGGATCTCAAAGGAGCTCTTAATGCACCACCTCACCGTTGCCCCGGGCGTCAAACCCATCCAGCAGAAGCGACGCAAGTTCGCTCCCGAGCGTTAACAGGCGATCAAAGAAAAGGTTGAGAAGCTACTGAATGCTCAATTTATCCAGGAGGTGAACTACCCTGAGTGGCTATCCAATGTGGTGATGGTCAAGAAAGACAACGGGAGCTGGAGAATATGCATCGATTTCACCCACCTCAACAAGGCGTGCCCGAATGATCCATTTCCTCTTCCAAGCATCGATGCTCTGATCGATGCGACCTCCGGACACGAGATCCTCAGCTTCATGGATGCCTTCTTGGGATACAATCAGATTTGGATCTTCCCTCCCGATATCCCGAAGACCTCATTCATGACAGATCAGAGCCTGTATTGCTATCGGGTCATGCCATTCGGCTTGAAGAATGCGGGAGCTACATATAGCACCTCATGAACAGGGTCTTCCGAGACCATATTGGCCAAAACATGGAAGTCTATGTAGACGATATGTTGGTCAAGAGCATCCGAGGGCAGGAGCATGTTCTCAACCTCCAGAAAGCCTTCGAGGTGCTCAGGAGGCACAATATGAGGCTGAATCCGAGCAAGTGTGCGTTCGGAGTCTCATCCGGCAAGTTCTTGGGGTTCATGGTCAGCCAGAGGGGCATAGAGGCCAACCCCGAGAAGATCCAGGCCATTCTAAAAATGGCTCCCCCCTCCAATGTTAAAGATGTACAGAGGCTCACTGGGCGCCTCGCGGCAATTGGGCGCTTCCTCTCCAAATCCGGGGAGAAGTGCCTCCCGTTCTTCAAGGCCCTCAGGCGGGCTAAAGGCTTTGAATGGGGGCAAGCACAACAAGAGTCCTTCGACCAGCTCAAGGCATACTTAGCCAACCCCCTACTCTTGAGCAAGCTAAGTCCCAGGAGGTCCTCTACCTATACCTCGCCGCTTCGAAGCAGACCCTCAGTGCCGTCTTGGTAAGAGAGGAAGATAGGACGCAGAGGCCCATCTACTACGTGAGTAAGGTCCTCCGTGATGCTGATCTCCATTACCCAAAGCTAGAGAAGATGGCCCTTGCATTGGTCATGGCGGCTAGGAAACTCCGACCGTACTTTTAGTCTCATTCGGTGGTCGTTCTTACCGACCAACTGCTGAAGCAAGTGCTCCACAAGCCAGAAACGTCGGGCCGCATGATAAAGTGGTCCATAGAGCTGAGCCAGCATGACATCAGCTACCAACCCAGAATCACTATAAAGGCACAAGCCCTAGCGGAATTCATTGTGGAGAGCACTATCCCCGATCCCTACGAGTCGGCTGCCGAACCCCTGGTCTGGACCGTTTATGTGGATGGATCCTTTTGCTCCGACGAAAGTGGGGCTGGCATCATCTTGACCGGCCCAGATGCTTTCATCCTCCAATACTCCCTCCGCTTAGACTTCCCTGCATCAAACAATGAAGCAGAGTATGAAGCCCTTATAGCAGGGTCTGTATGGCTCACAAGGCAGAAGCCAAGCATGTCAGAGTCCTCAGTGATTCGTAGTTGGTCGTTAACCAAGTGTCAGGGGAATACGAAGCAAGGGATGAGCGCATGGCCAAGTACTTGGCGAAGGTTAAGGAGCTACTAGTCTTATTCAAAGATGTTCAACTCCAGCAGGTTCCTCGAGAGGAAAATGCACAGGCGGATGCCCTCTCCAAGCTCACCTCCTTGTCCCTCTAAGGTTTAGAACGGACTGTCTTGATAGAGGCCCTCCTAAGACCAAGTATCGATGAAGATAGCCCGGAGCCAATGGAAGCCTTGCCCCTAACACTTGGGGAGAACTGGATGAAGCCTCTCCTCGAGTACCTTAGAGACGGAGTTCTTCCCAAAGACCCAAAAGAGGCGAGGAGGATCAGGACCCAAGCCGAGCGGTACACACTTCTTGATAGAGTCATGTACAAACGCTCTTACACTCAGATTGACGACCGACCCTATCTGATGTGTCTCTCCCCGGAGGAAGCGCATTATGCCCTAAAGGAGGCCCATGATGGTATGTGTGGCGTGCACTTGGGAGCAAGATCCCTCGCCCGTAAACTCTTAAATTACGGCTACTTCTAGCCCACACTACTAGTGACTCCGAGGAATACGTCCGCCAGTGCGACTCCTACCAGAGATTCGCCCCGATCCGTCGCCTGTCTCAAGCCCAACTCACCTCCTTGGCGACCCCCATCCCTTTCACAATGTGGGGGATGGACTTACTCGGACCATTCCCTCTGGCACCGGGCCAACTGAAATTCCTGGTCGTGGCGATAGACTACTTCTCTAAGTGGATCGAGGCCGAACCCCTCGCAACGATCACCGAGAATAAGGTCCAAAAAATCTTTTGGAAGAACATTATTTGCCGCTTCGGTGTGCCCCGTGTCCTCGTAACCGACAACGGAACCCAATTCGCGGGGGCTACATTTCGTAACTTTTGTACCGACCTGGTATCCAACAGTGGTTCTCTTCAATATCCTACTCTCAGTCCAACGGCCAAGTAGAGAACGCCAATCGATAGATACTCTCCGATCTGAAGAAGAGGCTCGACAAGTCCACAAAGGGACTATGGGTCGAACAGTTGCCCAACGTGCTTTGGAACTATCGCACCTCAAAGAGGACTCCGACGGGGGAATCTCCCTTCAACCTCACGTATGGCTCCGAAGCCATCATCCCCCTAGAGGTCGGCCTACCCTCACCCAGATTGATCGCCTACAGAGAAGAGCAGAATGCGAACCAACTTTGCAATAGCTTGGACCTCATAGACAAGGTCTGCGAAAGAGCTTCCATCCGACATGAGTCCTACCGGCGTAGGATAATGCAATCCTACAACAAAAGAGTATACCTGCTAATCTCAAAGAGGGAAACCTAGTACTCCGGAAGCTATCAATCTCTCTTCCAAGCAAGAAGGGCAAGCCAGCACCTAATTGGGAAGGCCCGTATAGGGTCTCCAGAGTTATTCACCCAGGCGCGTATCAACTCGAAGACCCGGGGGGGCAGGAGAATACCGAGGACATGGAACGCGGAGCACTTGATGAAGTACCAAGAGGGTGTCTAAACACCACTCCAAGCAACTTCCCCAAGAGAACTCCATAAACATGTCAATTTTTTTTGTATTTTCCGTATCAAAGTGTAAAGGCGGCTCGCAACTTAGAAGCGGCCGCCTAATTGTTTTTAATAAACGCAACCTACCCCTGCAAGTTCTCTATTTTGAGTGTTCTAATTGTACTACTTTGACGCTTACAAAAAAACAAAAAAAAATTAACAGCACGCTTGGAGTCCAACACTTGGTTCGACTCCACTTCAACTACTTGCTTCTAAGCGAGTACGAAGCGGATCACCATTCGGAATTGCTCCCATAGCTGTGGATAATCTCTAAATGATACGCTTGGAGTCCAACACTTGGTTCGATTCTGCTTTAAATACTCGTTTTAAGCGAGTACGAAGTGGTTCACCATTCAAAATTGCTTCTACAGCTGTTGATAATCTCTAAACGACAAGTTCAGAGTCCAGCACTTGGTTCGACGCAAATTTTGCTACTTGCGAACGAGTGAGTACAAAGTGGCCCACCATTCGGGATTGCTCCTACAACTGTTGACAATTGCAAATCCTAGCAAAACACCAGTTCAAGAAATAAGTACTATTTCATTAAAGTTTGAGATACAAGCCTAATTACAGACCTACAACTCATCTTTACATCGAGATACAAAACTTGTGAAACTAAGATTACAAGATTACAGAAAGCTACTTCAACCCCTCCTAGGGAGTGGGACACTTCTATTGGGAGATAACCGAGGGCGAGCCGAGGGCTACCGTGGCCTCACTTCCGTGGAGATATCTAGACCGGCGAGCCGAGTTGGGTCTTCGGTGCTTAAAAGCCTGAGTGTCGCCCCGGCAGATGCTCCGCTCGATGAGCCGATCACTCGCTCTGCACGTCCCCAGGGCGCCTCGAGACAGGGGGCGAGCATAATGCCAACTCGTGGAATGACCTTCCTTGGGAGTATTCACCTCAGGGACAAGAGGTGGTTCGGACGTTGCTCCCCTCGGACAGTCATCGTAGCCTATGGTTCTCTGCCTCTAGCTCCACGACCCGTTCCTTCAGCGAGTCGTCTGTCACTCTGATTTTTAGTCGAGGCAGTCGGCTAGAACTGCCCTAGAGAGAAGCTTCGGTAATAGCCCTCCGAAGGTGCGCCGCTTCCAAGATCTTCTCGAGCACGACGTTCTTTAACCCATCTTGTTCGGCCCCGACCTCAAACAAGGATTGACAAAGATACTTGAGCCGCAGGCCTTGGCTGAAGGCCATCGAGGGACACGTCTCCTCTCCATTGGGGGGCACTTTGCTGGCCTTCTCTTTGAGACACTTCAGGTCGGAGTCACGACGAGCCAATGTCAGCTTGAGATGGTTCAGCTCTAACTCGGTTCTGAAAAGCCTCTCTTGAGTCCGAGCTAGCCCCAACCTCGTTACCTCTAGACCGGACCGAAGACGTGCTACTTCGGCCATCCGAGGCACTTCAACAATTTGTAATACTTCGCCGACCTGAAAAAGGCCAGAACACGAAGGTACTAAGTTTAAATGACTCCTACTGAACAACTCAGAGACAAAGTTCAATGCGAATACAACACTAAGTCAAAAAAGCTCATTTCATTGAATATGAAATGTTATGGCCAGTCCGCAACAAGGCAATACAAAATCAAAAAAAAAAAAAGTAAGGGAGCCGCCTCGAGGTGCTGTTCCGCACTATCGCTCGGCATCGTCACGAGTGCCCCCCTTCGGATTTGCCACCTCATGCACAACCCCTTCGGCTTCTTCCTCCCCTCCTTCAAGCTCGACCTCTGTTAAGGGTATAAACTTCTCGCCTTCGACCTGGTCGTAGAGGTGATACCCCGAGCTATCGAAACCCGGGATACAAGTCGCGACATGCTTGAGGGCCCGAGCATAGGACTCCTCCATGTTGGTCAGCATGCGGGCCTCCACCTCGGCTTGGATGGCCGCCATCGCTTCGGCCACCGCAGCGTCCCTCTCCTTCAACGCCTCCTCCGAGGCCTTTAAGGCCTTCTCCATCTCCACCTCGGCTCAGGTCTTCCACCTCTCCAACTCATCAGCCCTCGCCACTTTGGCCGCGATGTGCTTGTGCGCCTTGGCCAAGGCTGCCTCTAGGACGGTGATCTCGGCAGCTTGGGATGCCAAGAGCCGTTGCTCGGCCTCAAACAACTTCACTTCCTTAGCTCGCTCTGCTCGGTCCCTGTCGCTCATCGCCTTCAGTCCCTTCTCCTGCTTAGCGAACTATTCGAGCATGTGACTGAAGTGACAGGTGATCTGAAAGCTGGAGAGAAAGAGGAAGTGAGAATCAAAAACACAAACTTCGTAGTTCCGAAGAGCTTAGCGAGAACACTTATCGACATCGTGGCCTGAGCAATCTCCAGCGCGTCGTCGCCCACGGTACTCGCCTTCAGGGCCGCTCGGTCCTTTGGGGTCGGCCGGTGGTGCACGGCCTGCATGCTCATACTGCATTGCCGAGGAAACTGCCAAGCTTCATCACCCACCAGTCAGGGATGAAGAGTTTCTTGTGCTCCTCGGTCAGAATGGCCTCGGCTTCGGCAGTGAGGGACGGCACCTCGAGCGCAAGTGCAACTCCGATGGAGAATGCCCCGCCAAAAGGCTCGGCGGTCATGGCCGAGGGAAGTGTAACTTGAGGAGCGAAGGGGGAGTCGGAGACCAGGTCAACAACGGTCGTTGGAGCCGAGGGTGCCTGGGCTGTTCGGCCGGATGTGGGTCCCGTTGTCCTCTTTCTCTTCTCGTTGTCCAGTCCCATTGCGGCGGCCACGCTCTGCTTTGCCATCAGTGCACTAAAGTCCATACCGGGGGCCTCTGAAAGACAACCAAAAAAGAGAGTTAGCAAAAAAAAAAAGCAAAGGGAGAATGGTATATACAAAGAAAAAGAGTAACGGAATTAGTCGGAGCGTACTGGGGTTGATCGGACTGAGACCCCCACCGATGAAGACCCCCTCGATGATATCTTTCCAACCCAGGGTCGGAAGACCGAGGATCTTCGACACGACCTCCTCTTCTTCCTTTGTCAGCACTGGCTCGGCCTTCGCCCACTTCAAAACATCCTCCTTCCAACTCGTCGGAAAGCTCCACGGCTCGGGACCTCGGATCAAGAAATACTTCTCCTTCCAATGCTTGATGGAGTCCGGATTCTCGATCAGCTTGTCCCCCTTCCTCGGAGACAGATAGTACCGGTACTCCATCTTGATCATATGGCAGATCCGGTAGAGGCTGCGAAGTATGACGAGCTGAGGTTGGACGCCTACGGCCTGACTTTGGAGGATGAAGGCGATGACATGCCGCCACATGTTCTGCATGAACTGCATCGGGCTCAAGCCATACCATTGTAGCACTTCGACTACGAATGGTGGCAGAGGCAGCCGAAGGTCAGTGATGAGTGCATCGTATGGGAAGACGCAGGTGTCGGGTGACGTCTTCATACACGCTCGAAAGCCCGGACCGGGGAGGAGCAAGGCATACTCCTTCGGGATCCAGAAACCCTTCCTGATACGATGAAGATCCGCCTCAATCATAATCGAAGGGGTTTCGTCTACCTCGTAAGGATCCCTCAGACGATTCTTCTCGTAGGCGGTAGACCTCCCATGTATCTTCGATAGAAGGTCTCTGGAGTAATTCCTAACCTTCCCGAGGTTCGATAATGTGGATGGTAGCTGACCCAATGCACTAGCCCCCTTCACATTCTCCACGATGGTCTCAACGATGACCGACCTTGCTACTTCCTTCCCCTTGCCCATTACCGGGGGGACCACTAAGGGTCGGTCGCTCTCTCGGTCCGAGGTGGAGGTCTCACTCCCCGATGACACTCTAGACATCTCTGGATAAAGTTAAGACAATTAATTACCTTGATGTGACGTCTACGGTCGAAATAGTTCTCTGGAGAGATAACCGCTGGCCACAAATGCTGGCAGCGCCACTCGAGAGCAAAAATATTGAGAGTGAAAGTGAAAGCGAGAAATGGAGAAGTGGGGAGGGCGGTGAAAACTTATAGTACAAAGGGGGATTCAAGTGGGCTTTCAGTTACTTTGGGCCCCCACAGAGGCCCACCAGAAGCCTAAATGCCTCTTGCATCGTGATTCACGCCTGATCTTCATTAGACGGCCTAGATTGTGCCACGTCGCTCGGAACCCAAATCCGAGCAATCGAGGCACCGAGCTGCGTATTGGAAAAAAATGACTTTCTCTTTAGATTCGTGCCTGATCTCAATCAGACGGTGCAAATCTTGCCGCGTCATCAAAAATCACCCTTCTCTCGTGATTCATGCCTCTTGCATCGTGATTCGCACCTGATCTTCATCAGATGGCCCAGATTGTGCCACGTCGCTCGGAACCCAAATTCGAGCAACCGAGGCACGACTTTCTCCTCATGATTCGTGCCTGATCTCAATCAGATGGCTTAGATCTTGCTGCATTGTCAAAAATCACTTCTCTCGTCATTCATGACTCTGGCATCATGATTTGCGCCTGATCTTCATCAGACGGCCCAGATTGTGGCACATCACTCAGAACCCAAATCCGAGCAACCGAGGCTCCGAGCTGTGTATTGGAGAAAAACGACTTTCTCCTCATGATTCGCTCCTGATCTCAATTAGGCGGCTCAGATCTCGCCATGTCGACAGAAATCACTTTTCTCTCGTGATTCATGCCTCTTGCATCGCGATTCGCGCCTGATCTTCATCAGACGGCCTAGATTGTGCCATGTCGCTCGGAACCATTATCTAAGAAACCGAGCTGCTCACATGAAGAAAAATTACTCTTACCTCATGATTCATGCCTGATCTTCATCAGACGGTCCAGATTGTGCCACGTCGCTCGGAACCCCAATCTGAGCGACCGAGGCACCGAGCTGCTCATGTGGAGAAAACACTTCCGAGCCACACGAGCCGTCAAATCATCTCAAAATTTGCACCATAACCTGATCATTGTCCCAGATTCAGCCACGTCACCAAGCACTAATCTACTGTCTGATCGTCCAGATATTCGCGCCAATGGCAGATGGACGGCCTAGATTGCACCACGTCGCTCGGAACCCCAATCCGAGCGACCGATGCACCGAGCTGCTCATATAGGGAAACTACTGCCGAGCCACAAGTGCCGTCAGATCACCCCAGGAATCGCACCACGACCTGATCAACGTCCTAGATTCTGCCACGTCACCAAGAACAGATCTGCCGTCTAATCATTCGGATTTTTGCACCGATGGCTAATGGACGCCTCAGATCGTGCCACGTCATAAATAGGGTGATTAATTATTATTTTTATTTATTAATTCAGATTATTTATTTAAAAATTGCAAAAAAATGTTCAAAATTCAGGAAAAATATTTAAAAATTCTAAAAAAAATTATATATTCGGGACTATATTTCTGAGCCCCTGGATAAATAGTTATTAGTTATAATTATTAATTAATGCACCCGAAAAACAAATCATCGCTTTGCAAAATTGAATAAATGAGTCGAAAAATAATATAAAAATCGAAAAAAATCACCAAAAATTCAGAAGACCCAAAGAGCAAACTTGGGGGTGCTACCAACTTAGGAAAACACCGTTACCCCACCAACAAGATTCGAACCCCCTTTAAGAACTCCGATAAAATCTTATACGCCATTGAAACAACAAAACTACTCCCCAAAGGCTGTAGCACACAGTCTTTGGGAGTGGGGGGCTCGTGATATGACTAAAAATGGGATTAAATCGGAACCATTCAAATTGGGCACGAATCTTAAAGTTTGCAGGGACGAAACGGTAATTTCACTTACAGATGGGTCCGAAATGGGAACCGGGTCTCCTCTCGTGGGCCCAATAACCCGTGAACGGATCTGTTCAACTAAGAATAGGTCTGAACTCGTTAAGGACCAGTTCAATAGGAGATGAGGAAATCCTGGCTCGTCCTTATCTACTGGAGGTGGTTTTAACCACTTCTATCCAGTCACACCGGAAAGTAGGGATTCGTTCTTATCTCGAAGTAGATTCCCATGGCAACTATAAGTACCCCCTACCTCCTACCGTTACAAGGTGATTACTCTTTGCCTACCTAAAGTTATTTTGACATTCTTTTTTTGAGTATTGATAAGAGCGTCGGAGGGTGCGTCGCCGGGATCCATCCCGGTGTTTCGTACTTCATGTAGGTTAGCGGCAACACCAAGGAGTCAGCCTAACAGCAGCAGAAGAGGTCAGATTTGGCCCATTCGAGTTCTCGCAAAATTATTCCCTTTAGAGGATCTTGTTGAGTCTTTAGCACGATCAATACAAACCACCAAGCATATACTAGATCACACAAAGCACACAAGAATTGTCCCTGTTGAGGCTTTCGCCTTAATACGAGGGAGAAAGAATCGAGATGTTATTCAACTAGAGAACATACAAGAATATTACAATTCTCACCATAACCTTCTGTCAAGCCTAACTGAAACTACTTGATGTTTACAATAGAGAAATCTCTCACATCTTAGATGAAGTACTCTCTTCTCCTAATCGGCACTCAATAGAATTGTATCGTTCTTGGAGCCGTTATAATGAATATATAGATCTAGAGAAACCCTAGTTTGATACACTTGATACATTAATTATCTGATGTATACTGAAGAGATAACCCTGCGTTGAGAGCCATGTGATCTAACTTGAAGACGAAGTTGGGCTTCACACGAATCTCCAGGACCCAACCCAAAACTGCTTCAGTTGTGCAAGACGGTCGACTACACAAGTTGCGGTCAACCACAGTTCATTAAAACTGACACCCGAGGAAGTTGCAGGCGATTGTCCCCTTTCTTTGTTCCTTTTGCTGCTGTTGATTGCTTTCTTCTTTATCTTCAACTATTCGCATCGATTTCATCTCATCACTTCATCATTTTCTGATCGAACATGTGTATGCAAGTGTAACGCCTCGAAATTTAATGCAATATTTTGAATTTATGAATAATTTTTAAATAACTTACTTAATTATTTTGAAATTTTGCAAAATTGATATTTTCACACGTGCAAATATTTTTGAGGTGCAAAATTTCACTTTTGAATTTCTGAATAAATTTCTCTATTTATAATTGAGTATATTCTAAAAATTTGGGATTTTTCTGAAAAATGAAACTATTTTTGTAAATACTTTGAAAGAAAAGGGTTTTTCTGCAAAATGTCGATTGGGGGCGAAATTCGAATTCAAAATTTGGTTGGGATATTTGGTAAGCCGGTTTTGATAGGATAAAGATTTTATTCCTCTAATTTGATTTTATTTGATTCTATTGAGTATATTATCTGCAATTTGGGGATTATTGGGGAGTTTATAGCAAATATTTTTCTGGAAAATTAAAAAGTCAGAAAGTTCATTTGAAAATATAATATTTGTTAGTAGATAATAATTCTAAATCTTTTGGATTTTTATGAATAATTTATGGCACGTTTGCAAATATTTCAAAGTGAAGGACTTTTGTGTAAAATTACCACTTGGAGGCAAAATTCAAAATTTGAAACCCCTTGGCAGCATGAGGGCCCACCAAATTAGGGAGATTAGAGGGAATAAAATCTTACCCTAATTGATTTAAATAACAACTTGATTTGGAATATATATATATATATATATATATATATATATATTTGATTTGTGGGGGTGGGGGGGTGGGGGGGGGGGGGGGGGTTGTAAAATCTTCATAAAACCCTAAAAGATTTTGACCTCTCGGCCTATAATAAACATCAGCAGCCTTTTTACCTTTCTTTTGTTCACAAAATATTTTTTTTTTTATCATTCTTGGAATTTTGGAGGCTTGGATCTTTGGATCTTTGCAAGGAGGAACATGAGCTTTTCTTTCTTGTTATTATTGTTCTTCAATTAATCTTCTTTGAGGTGGGTGATACTATCTTGTCTCTTGAATTGTTATATGTTTGTAAAATATGATGATTGATCATGTAGGATGCATGCGAGAAGTTGTAGGGTTATATATAACTAATAAAACCCTACTAGTGAATGAATCTCAATGATTGTATAGTTATTTAATAACTTTCATGAATAAAAGCCCTAATTGGTGGGTGATCTTCTATTGTTTCAATTTATTGTGTCGATGGATCAAATAGAAAGCATGTTAGGACTTTCATATGGACTTATAAAATTTTAATTAGCATGTTGTTCATGGTTTATTATGTGATGAAGGATATAGGCTTGATGAATGAATGTGGTATTAATATTGTAATACCCCGTATTTCAGAAATAATATATATATATGATTTGAAAAAAATATTTGAGCTTTTGGTCCTATAGAATGTTCTATAGGGGATTTATAATAATCCGGTTTGAAAGAAAAAGTATGGCCCACGGTTTGAAAAAAAGTGAGATTTGAAAGCTTCTGTTGTGATTGGATTTGTTGAGAATTATTCCCTTCACGATGACGTGGAAGGGAGGGATTTGTGTGGGCCGGCTTTGATTAAGAAAGATTTAATGGGTTGGTTGATTATGTATGTTAAGATATGATTTGGAATTGGCATAGGATGCTCACGGTAATTGAGAAGGAATTTGGGATTGATAGTCCCATATTGGAAATGCACAAAAATAATTTGAGTATAAATATAATTAGCCAATGATCAAGAGTCACCTAATTGGTTAACCACCTTTTGAGAGGCAGCCTGTGGTGGGCAGTTGTACTACATAGTATCTAATTTGTCTTCTAAAAATATTAAAAATGTCTAAGTATTGGGGCGGGGAAGTTACAAATATTTTCCATGGAATTGAAACTCCATTGATGTTGTGGTTATCATGTTAAAAGGAGAAAAAAAAATGTTTTGGATGTTAGACACATAAAAGAACTCATCCTGATATATGAACTTGTTGTATGATGATGGATTATGTATTAAATATTGGTTTTAATATTATAACTCAGGGATTATCATGAACATAAAAATACAAGTTTTTAGTTGATAAAGATCTAATTTGGGATTCTATAAAAATGATTGGATGATCATAGATTTAAGTTGTAGATGATGGAGATTTGTAGAGATAATTAGAACTTATTGTATGCTCTTAAATTCAGGCTTGATTGATTTCAAAGTTGTGATTTATCCATGTTTATTCGCTGTCTTAATGCAAATAATGTTCTTGATGAAAACCCAAATTAATTATGCTTGCAATGTGAATATGGAACGACAAATTCGTGAAAATACACACAAATATATTGGAGGCTAGAGTTTGGAGTGCAAACCCAAGGGTTGGGGGCTGCTAGTCTCGGGTTACTATTCAACCCGCAGAACAGCAACCCCCGGCTGCTGTGTTGCCTTGTTTTGTTTGGGTTTTTTTTGGGTTGTTTTGAATGGGTTGTGGGTATGGCTCGTGTACTATGATAGGGGAACTCTAGTATATATATAGAAGTGTATATATATGCGTTTAAATTATTGTTTATGAGAGATTTGATTGAGTTTCGATGAAGTTTCGAAGTTGTTAAATTTCAGATTTTGTTGAATCTAGTTTCAAGTTATGATATATTCCAATAATATTTGAGGGGAGTAAATCTATGTTTTTAGAGATTAAATTCTCAGTTTTGAGGACATTTATACTTCAGTTTTTTGCAGTAAAACTTTGAGTTCTAAAGGGGTATTTTTAGTTTCTAAAATAGGCAAATTTTGGATTTTTAAAGAAAAGAATTTCAGATTCTTGGGACGAGTTTCCACGTTTAAGAGGCTTGTTTCAGTTGAGTTGAAATAATTTCTTGTAGAATTGGTTGAACTTTATGAATGAATGGAAAGTGGTATTTAAAAGTTGATTTTAAAGAATTTTCGTAAATTGAATATGTTTCCATATATAAAAGAGAGAGTTTTGGCAGTATTACTTGATTTAAATGAATGTGATTAATGAATAGTATTTTGTATAATTGAACTAAGTTGGGTTTTGATTTGAGGCTTAGGGTTATGATGTGGATCCTAGAAAGATTGTTGATGATATTTTGAGTTATGAGACTCTGGAGGTTGGGTGGGACCCTAGCATGCCGGCAAATGTGATTTGTAAAATCTTCATAAAACCCTACTTATGTAAAATCTTCATAAGGGGGAGGGGGGGGGGGGGGGTGTTGTAAAATCTTCATAAAACCCTAAAAGATTTTGACCTCTCGGCCTACAATAGACATCAGCAGCCTTTTTTCCTTTCTTTTGTTCACAATTTTTTTTTTTTTTATCATTCTTGGAGTTTTGGAGGCTTGGATCTTTGGATCTTTGCAAGAAGGAGGATGAGCTTTTCTTTCTTGTTATTATTGTTCTTCAATTAATCTTCTTTGAGGTGGGTGATACTATCTTGTCTCTTGAATAGTTATATATTTGTAAAATATGATGATTGATCATGTAGGATGCATGCGAGAAGATGTAGGGTTATATATAACTAATAAAACCCTACTAGTGAATGAATCTCAATTATTGTATAGTTATTTAATAACTTTCATGAATAAAATCCGTAATTGGTGGGTGATCTTCTGTTGTTTCAATTTATTGTGTTGATGGATCAAATAGAAAGCATGTTAGGACTTTCATATGGACTTATAAAATTTTAATTAGCATGTTGTTCATGGTTTATTATGTGATGAAGGGTGTAGGCTTGATGAATGAATGTGGTATTGATATTTTCCATGGAATTGAAACTCCATTGATGTTGTGGTTATCATGTTAAAAGGAGAAAAAAAAATGTTTTGGATGTTAGACACATGGAAGAACTCATCTTGATTTATGAACTTGTTGTATGATGATGGATTATGTATTAAATATTGGTTTTATTATCATAACTCAGGGAATTATCATGAACATAAAAATACAAGTTTTTAGTTGATAAAGATCTAATTTGGGATTCTATAAAAATGATTGGATGATCATATATTTAAGTTGTAGATGATGGAGATTTGTAGAGATAATTAGAACTTATTGTATGATCTTAAATTCATGCTTGATTGATTTTAAAGTTGTGATTTTTCCATGTTTATTCACTGTCTTAATGAAAATAAAGTTCTTGATGAAAACCCAAATTAATTATGCATGCAATGTGAATATGGAACGACAAATTCGTGAAAATACACACAAATATATTGGAGGCTAGGGTTTGGAGTGCAAACCCAAGGGTTGGGGGCTGCTGGTCTCAGGTTACTGTTATACCCACAGAACAGCAACCCCTGGCTGCTGTGTTGCCTTGTTTTGTTTGGGTTTTTTTTTGGGTTGTTTTGAGTGGGTTGTGGATATGGCTCGTGTACTATAATGGGGGAACTCTAGTATACATGCAGAAGTGTATATATATGCGTTTAATTATTGTTTATGAGAGATTTGATTGAGTTTCGATGAAGTTTCGAAGTTGTTAAATTTCAGATTTTGTTGAATCTAGTTTCAAGTTATGATATATTCCAATAATATTTGAGGGGAGTAAATCTTTGTTTTTAGAAATTAAATTCTCAGTTTTGAGGGCATTTATACTTCAGTTTTTTGAAGTAAAATTTTGAGTTCTAAAGGGGTATTTTTCGTTTCTAAAATAGGCAAATTTTGGATTTTTAAAGAAAAGAATTTCAGATTCTTTGGACGAGTTTCCACATTTAAGAGGCTTGTTTCAGTTGAGTTGAAATAATTTCTTGTAGAATTGGTTGAACTTTATGAATGAATGGAAAGTGGTATTTAAAAGTTGATTTTAAAGAATTTTCGTAAATTGAACATGTTTCCATATATAAAAGAGAGAGTTTTGGCAGTATTACTTGATTTAAATGAATATGATTAATGATGAGTATTTTGTATAATTGAACTAAGTTGGGTTTTGATTTGAGGCTTAGGGTTATGATGTGGATCCTAGAAAGATTGTTGATGATATTTTGAGTTATGAGACTCTGGAGGTTGGGTGGGACCTTAGCATGCCGGCAAATGTGATTTGGTTGGAATTTGGCTGGTGGGGCTTTTATTTTGATTCAGTAAAGTTAAGTCCGATAGGAAACACCAACTCTAGGGAGACTGTGATTCTAATTGAATATAATAAACATAAGGACAGGCACTAGTTGGAGTTGAAATGAAATAAAAGCAAACATGGGTAGGGGGCCTCATATGATTAGATGGTGGAAGATAATCCCAAGAATTACCGAGGTGTAATCAAGGATGGTGTAGGATGTATCTTCAGAATTACCAGGGATCGGGGTGATGCTCATGGGATAATCGTGTGATGAGGTACCATTTGGCTTGCGGTGTGGGTTTCAATTTCCATAATTATCGGGGTGTGAGGCATTGTATCCAAAATTGCGGATGGTGGGAAGTTGATTCTCAAGAATGATTGGGGCGTGGTACTAGATACTCACAAAATAATCTAAATCTTAAAGTAATCACCGTAATAGGTTAGTTGCATAACGAGGGATTGAACCCTATAAAGTGGAGAATGATAAGGGCTTGCACAGGACCTATGTAGTATAGGATGCATAGAATCCGACAAGTTTGCATTAGAAATCATCATAGGCATTTGTGTTTCTTGACTTGTTTTATGCATGCTTGCTTTCTATTTTTATCTCATACACTTGACACTTAGCCTGGCTTTCCTTGTTGTTTTATGTTCTATTTATATTTGTTTATGCATTATTTATTGTTGTTTTATTAATATGCATCAAGTTTGTGATTGTGTGATTTAGAAGTATCACTATTACTATAGTTGACGTCAGTTGCT
Source organism: Hemerocallis citrina (assembly GCA_017893485.1). Taxonomy (NCBI): domain Eukaryota; kingdom Viridiplantae; phylum Streptophyta; class Magnoliopsida; order Asparagales; family Asphodelaceae; genus Hemerocallis; species Hemerocallis citrina. Next base: position 119,225,886 of record CM030365.1, read on the forward strand.
TTTAACTGACATGCCCACTTTTCAATAGACTTTAGCAGGTTTTCAGTTATGGATAGCATTGATACAAATAAAGCTTGGAGTATAAAATGCAAATTGAAGATGCTATGTGTTGTAAAGATTTGTAATTAATGTATTAAATTCCACTATGTTTTGTAAGAATAAAATGTGTAATAAAAAGTTTTAATTTTCCCTGTATTTAATATTGTGTTTATGATTGCAATTGAAGTTGATTCTGGAAATTGAGCCACTTATTTCTAATTTTTTTTATTGAAAATTTGGGACGCTACAGAGTTGGTATCAGAGCATACTTCAATTAGTAATATTAAACAAGGTATAGGAAATGAACCTAGGTGGACACTAGAGTGTAAGTACCTAGGTGGACATTAGAGTGTGTGTATTAAACGTAAAACTAAACTAAATGAAATGGTTGAGTATGAACAGATTTCTACAGTAGGCAGTTGGGATGAATATGAATTATGTTGTGGTGCTCTAACAGTTTACCATGTTTTAAGATACTCAGTGAAATTGCAGGACTCAGGACTAGAAATGGTGGGAATGATGATGGGGCTGAAAGTTCCCACGGGGGTAGACTTGATTTGGAGATGGAGATCGTTAGAGTATATCAGACTCTGAATTCATTTATGGCAGCTAGTGCGACTTGGAATCAGGGAGCAGGGCATGCACCTATTAATTCAAATCCTATCAAGCAAGTAGAATCATTCAAGCGGATGAAGCTACCATTTTTCGAAGGGCAAGCTTATCCCAATGAGGCCGATGATTGGATAAGGCAGATGGAAGTGGTCTTCGAGGTTCTGGAAACCCCTGCAGCCAACAAAGTGAAATTGGCTACAATGCAACTGGAAAAGGACGCGGGCGTCTAGTGGCAGTTAGTGAAGATGACTTTTTGTAACATCCTGAATTTTCATTTATAATTAAATATAAGTTTTGTTTGATTTCACGTGTTTTGCACGTGCAAATTTTCTCCCTTAAAAATTATTTATTTTTATGTCATGAACAAGTATTTTATTTCTTCTCTTTAAAAAAAAAAAAGGAAAAACTATTAGTATCTATTATTAATTCTTAAAGGCCTAATTGTTTAATTCTAACCCATACTAATTAAATTAATTAAATAAATTAAGAGCTCATGGATTTTTAGCCCACTAAAATAAGCCCATTAGTTTATTCTCATTTAAATGAGACAACTTGTAGGGTAGACTTGATTTTGTAACAAATAAATTAATAACACATGATAATTTAGTAACTAGGTGTGCATGGAGAGGCACGTGCATTGCACATGCACGTGCAATGGAGCATAGGGGTGGTCGGCCATGTTTCAACAGGAGATGGGGTGAGTGGAGAGATGGAGAGGTGGTTGTGTGATCATGGGTAGTTGTTCTAACTCCTAAATGCATCCTAGCCTCTCATCTAAACTCATCTAAATGCATCTCCACCCTTCATTTAGCCTTGAGTAGTGTATAAATAGCCCCCTCTAGCCATTCATCTCTTTGCACCATTAGAAATTTGTAAAGAGTGAGAAGAAAAGAAAGAGTTGTAGAAATTTGTGAGTAAGGAAAAGATTGAGAGTTGTGCATTTTGTGTGTTCCCTTTCACCATTGGAGGTCGGCCTACACTAGAAGACGAGGGAGTTCGGATTGCTTAGTTCAAGGAGCAGAAGGCTCTCAGTGTGCACAAGCAAGGAGGAGGAGGCTCACAACTAGGAGAGGATCGTGTGTTTAAGGAGTTTCTCTAGGAGTTTTCTTTGTTTCTTCATTTAAGGTGGGTGATTTCTCTACTTCTAATGTATATACCATACTAGGAATTGAATTGGTGAATATGCTAAGAGAAACCAATTAAATTGGCCATATGATTGTTAAAAAGAGACTAATTAGAAATGAGATGAATTTTTGATGAATTAGTTGATAATTGGTCGAATTGTGATTATTGAAATAGAAATTGTCATGTTGCCATAGAATGTGTATTTTGTGAACCATGCTAGATTAAGAAAATTTGCTTGTGAATGACTAGTTGGGTAATTGAACTATTGATATGTGTTATTTTTAATTAGTGCAACATTAATGTTATAAAAGGAAATATGTTCTAGAATTCTTGTAGGAATAAGAGAAAGTAAGAGAACACTTTTTTGTGAAAATTGTATTGCCTAATTGTGAAGAAATTATTGTTGCATTTCAAATGTCGACAATGTAGATTTGGAAAATAAATTAGAAAGAGAATTTGCTTTTAATGTCAAAATAATGATTTTTAAATTACTGTTATGCTGTAAATTTCTAAGATTGAGATTCTGGAAAATTTTTATGATACAAAAATAGAGGAGAAGAAAATTAAAAAGACTTGGAATTGAGAAATTTATTAACAAACAGCGAACTAACTCAATTCATATCGGTTAGTCACTCAGGCCTTAGTGGTCAGTGGGTGCGCTTTAGTCGTGTTACTGTAGCACGGCAGAGGGTTTGGTCTTGGGTTTGACTCTCTCCAGAGACTTTATTTTACTGAAATCCGATTTTTACTCAAACCCGAAGTCCAAAACTCAAGTATAAAATAAGTTCCCCATTAGACAGTAGTCGCTCTTGGACTTTTTGGTTCTCGAGTGCGACTTAAGACAGTCATTGTTCACAGGCGGGGGGTTTGTGTGTGAGTTCAAATCCGGCTGTTGCCACTGTTTTAAACATTTTGATTTTTTTATTATTTTTTGATTCTTTTGAGAAATTTCAAGTGTTTAAAAATTGAGAAAAATTATTAAAATTATTAGAAAAATACCTAGACTTCATGGAAATTTTTCTACAATATTTTGACTTATTATAATGAGAATTAGAAGAAATTTTTGGAAAAAAGAGATTAATAAAACTTCTTAGAATATGATTTTTTTTGTAATTAAAGACAACAAACATTTTTTGAATATAGAGAAATTTTGTATACAGTTCTAAAATGAGATTTGACATGGAAAAATTAAATGGGATTAGATATGAGATAGTTGTTCAAAATTATGAAATTTGTGCATGGAAAATGAAGTAAAAGAAATATGATGAAATATGAAATTTGTGAATACGAATACTCTCATTTTAATGTACAAGAAAAGAGAATTGAGACTAGAGTTTTAGCTAAGTCCTCACATCGGCATGAATAAAATTTTGAAAGAGAAATGTGATAAATAAAAACCAAGTTTGGGTCATGGTTAATGATTGATATTTAAAACCGATGTAGAGGTAATGCTAATTCTAGAGTATTGATTTTTATTCATGATTCAATTATCTAAGGATTAGACACATAGTGGAGATGTGATGAAAGTAAGAGAAAAAATAAGTATGAGAGCCTCGGATCTACGGTGTGAGAGTGTTCACAGGATGTCCACATGATGCGTCATGTCAGGGCGTGGATACTTCTCTAGGATATCATACCATTGGCGATGCTTGTGGGGGCGCACGGTGACTACATAGTGTCATCGTTCCATGGCGGAGGCAATTTTTCTATAGGATGCTTGCATGATGCGTCATGTCAGTTCGTGGGATTCTCTCCAGGATGTCTGGACATGGGCTCGTAACTCATAGAACACCTAGGATATTTACCATAGTTACCATATTAGTTTAACTCATGGTGAGGGAATCAACCCTACAAGATGAAGAACGATTAAGGGGTTGCCCTCGGACCTATGTAGTATGGGATGCATAGAATCCGAACAAGTGCGCATTAGTGTCATCTATATAAATAACTGTATTAAGGACTAAGTGCACAATTGCACACAACATCAATAGGATAGTCCCCCGTAGCTTAGTTTGTGACAAGTGTGTGCTTTCTAAGTAAGAGAAATTGATGTATTATATCCTAGCGTCAGTTGTATGCGACTGACGTGCCCACAGTTTCTATGCAGGATAAAGTGATTGACAAGACTAACGAATGAATGTTGCTTAAAGAAATGTTCAAGTTGTTGCTTAATTCATGTAACATGTTGTAATTTATAATTCTGCTGCGTTGATGTAATCATTGTTATATAAAAGTTTTAAATTCCTTGTCAAATTGTACGAAGTGAAGTGTAAAGATCCTGTGGAACTTCGAATTTAGTCTTATTTGGAATTCGAGGTGTTACACTTTTGGTGAAGGACAGGTGACTTGGGAGGCTTTTCTTAGTGAGTTCAGGGATCACTATTTCCCCTTGAACATTTAGGAGAAGAAGGTGATGGAATTCTTGAACCTGCAGCAGAGCAGTATGTCGGTGCACGAGTATGAGACTAAGTTCACACAGTTTTCGAGGTATGCACCGGAGCTGGTAGTTGATGAAGCAAAGAAAGCCAGGAAATTTGATCAGGGCTTGAGGCTGAATCTAAAGTCCTGAATGATACCATTGGGGATCAGGGGTTCAACAAACTTGTCAAGAGGGCAGCAATGATGGAGGAGGACATGGATCAGTTCCAGAAGAAGTCGGAAACCTGGAACAAAAATAAAAAGCTAGTAGCATCAAATCAGAGTGGGAAGAAGTTCCCGTAGAAGAAAGGCAGATTCAGTAGGCCTGATCAGAAGAGAACCGTAGTTCATAGTGCGACTTGCTATAATTGTGCAGAAGCGAGTCACTACAGGGCAGCAAGTACCAAACCAGCACAGTGTCCGACTTGTTATCAGTGTGGGCGAGAGGGTCATACCAAGCCGCATTGCCCGCAGCTTAAGAAGGATGGTGCAAATGGGAGCAAATTCCAGGGGCAAGGGCGAGTGTTCGCATTAACTAAGGAGGATGCTGGTAACTCATAAGATGTGATCCTAGGTATGCAAGAACTTTAATAAATTTATTGGATGTATTAAATAAGACCTTGTTTAAGAATAAAATGGAGTTTTGAGTATCATTCTTCATGTAACAGGATATGTTTTGATTAATGGAATAAAAGCAAAAGTTTTATTTGATACTGGTTCTTCGCATACATTTGTGTCGCCCAATTTTGCTAAGGTGTTAGGTGTGGAATCTAAGATTTTTCTAGACAGGGTCTTGTCAGTGGCGACACCATCAAGGGAGGAGTTGATTGCTGATCGGAACTATAAGGATTGTGATATCGAGGTCGGTGGGAGGCTTTTCAGAATCGATCTCATTGAACTGCAAGTCTTGGGTGTAGATGTGATTATGGGCATCGATTAGATAAAAATTTATGATGCAACAATTGAATGCAAGAATAAAGAAGTTATAGTGAATGCCCCGGGAGAACCCGCATTAACTTTTCATGGGAAGAAAGGAAACTCAAAGGTGATTGTAGCTATATCGAAGTTGATGATTCCAGATGAGGTCATGGAGATTCCAATTGTCAAACATTTTCCTACTGTGTTCTTGGGAGATCTACCGGGGTTACCACCACAGCGAGATGTAGAGTTCTGCATCAGTGTTCAACCAGGAAGGGCTCCGATATCTAAGGCTTCATATAGGATGACACCTGTAGAGCAAGATGAGGTAAAGAAGCAGATTGAAGAGTTGTTGAGTAAGGAGTTGATCAGACCAACTACTTCGCCATGGGGTGCACTAGTGTTACTAGTAAAGTAGAAGGAAGGGTCAACGAGGATGTGTTGTCATGCCCCGCTTCCCAAAAATACGGAATACGAGCACGTAACATTAGCCCAGCGAATGACTAACGTCACCCATAAGCTGTTTATTCAATCAACTCAACAATATAATCAATACAGAATAATTGCGCATGCAATAATAATAATCTCATGAAAAATAATCCTTGGAATGAAGCAACATGAAATATCCAAATATAATAATAATCCAACGTCTGGAAACAAATAACAATATTCGGGTCATAAGCCCACAATACAATGAAATAACAATAGTTCAATAATTAAGTCTTCATGACAAAAACAATAATTCACTAAGCGGCAATGCTATCAATTTCTTCACCAATGTTGTTCTCCCAATCTATCAGGCAATTCTCCATCAACACCTGTAAACACTTCAACTAAAAAGAGGAGAAAATGTCCTTATAGCAAGTCATGGACATCAAGTAGAGAAAGCAAGAAACAATGGAATAACGATATAACAATGAAGTCAATGGATCAATAGGAATCAATAACACGGGACAATATCATGATAATCGATGCAATGAGTATAAACAATGATTCAATATTCTGTAGCAATATTCAATGATCAATGTCAATATCACTTAGCCAATAATTGATATCAATAGGAACAACGGTGTACAATATGCAGTGTCGATATCATGTGATCCTTAAATCTATTAATCATTTTAATCTTAACTAATGTAGCACTTCATGCGTCTCATCTATTTACCACATAGTTTCTACATTCAAACAAGTTACGTTTAGACTTAGTGATGGATTTTATAGTTCATGTACTCGGGAACGATGTAAACGATTCACTTCAGTATTCAGTTATTCAGTCATTCAGTCATTCAGTTATTCAATATCGGTATCCATGAAACAATATGCAGTTATCCAGTTATTTAGTCATTCAGTAATTGTAGGGAACCACGAGCCTCCTTCCGAGTACAGTCTCTATATTATCCACTACTAGATTCAAACCCTAAACCCCGACTTGTTAATAATTTTATCAATGCAACAATACAATATAATATGCAATTTAGAGACATTAGATGGACAATAGTAGCAATAGGGGGACAATAGGATGATAACATAGATAGGACAATTAGAATGGCGACAATAATTCATTGGGATTATGCAATGCAACGCTCATACATTAATTCATGTAATAGTACGATATAGGAATATTTATTCTATTAAAATCTGAAAGTATAATTTTGGAAATAAAACACAGCTGTAGTAAAACGGGCATAACTTTTGCTACACAACTCAGAATTCAAAAATTCAAGATGTTCTGGAAACTAGAAAGATAAGGCTACAGTTCTCATTTAGAAAGTAATTTATTTCGAGGTCAAATACTGGGTCGAAAACAGCAACCAATATACAGCCAGCAAGCAACATGTAGGATTGTGAGTATTTTCATGAAAATAAATTAATTAAACATGATGGGTATCGATTCTTTAGTCAATAAGTTGTATAATCAGCATGATGAGTGCCAAAACATGATAAATAAAATAAATTCACATGTATACACTAATTTAGCATCAGTCAAAACAACAAACGACCAATCAACATACAACCTAGCAATTGTCTCTACAATAATTAATTATGTCGTGACTATATGTGTAACCCTATTATCAATACTATATGATGTATGTAAGATTCGATATTTTTGGAGTCAAAGTGACACGAAGTCGAGAGTATTGGGGTTAGCTCGTGTTAACCAAAAATAAACCCAACGAAGAGATGAACAAAGTATAATACGATAAACAAGAAATTTACTTGCAAGATTTTCAACAAAACATGAATTTGATACAATTTACAATTCAAGAGGACAATAACTTGCCTTATAATCGGTAAAAACGAATACCAAGAATAACGGGATAAGAATCCCGAAGCAACAAACCCACGAACCAACACGATTAACACGTGCAAAATACGTGCTCAAAAGAACCCAATCAACACAACAACACAAAGAGACAGTAACTGCAACAGGGCAAGAGAGAGGGAGTGTCAGCTAGGGAGGGGATCGTCGGCGTCACAGGAGTCGGCGCGACAGTGGAGGCGGTGTTGCAGGCGAGCAGCGGTGCTGTTGTGGTCTGTTCGGGCGGGAAACAGAGAGCAAGGGAACGGGGCTAATGGGTTCTGATGTTGACAGAAGGGGAGATCAGAAGATCAATGGGTGTCTGGTGGTCAACGGGAGGAGGGACGACGAAGGGGTGGTCGCCGGAGGGTCAAGGCGGCGACTACTAGGGTACGTGAGGGGTGGCCGGAGTTGCCCGGATGGTTGGGGAAGAAGATGAATGGTGGAATTTGGGCGAGAAACTGATGGGGAGAGAGAAACGACGAGGAGAGAGAATAAGCGGCTAGGGTTTCAATAATGTGCAATTTTTAGGGTTTTCATTAGAGTTGTATTTATAGGGTACAATTGAGATGTTGGGTTAGAAGTTTAGGGTCCAATAAGAGTGGTTTTTTGGGTCAAGAAAGACTGAAATTGGGTTTTAGGGTTCAAATAAGAGATAGATCTAAATCAGTAGGGTTCAAATAAAAATACCCACAACTTAAATAAAAGAAAATGAGATCAACAAGAAAAGCTCAATCAAGAAGAACGAAGAATTTCATGAACAAATATAATCAAAAGAAAATAATCAAGAAAGAAAAATACAGTATTTAAATTATTCATATATACACATATACATCAAATCAAATAGTGAAATGCATATAAAATTGAGCATGTTTGGGCTTAAAACAAAATGATAATAATAATAATGCTAATAATAACGATAAAATTAATAATACCGATAACAATAATAATAACAAATATTAATACTGACAGCAATAAGAATAACAACAATAATAATAATAATGATATGCATCAAAATTGGATTTGAGTTTAACAAATTTAATAAAATCCGAAAATTAATAATATGAATAGTCGATCAATAAGATATAGAAAATAACATCAAAATACACCATTATTCGAAATGAATAAAATTTTCGATTATAAAACTTTAATAAAAGACCCGAAAATAATTTTGCACAAAATTTTTTTAAAAATCAATTTATAGAAAATACACGGAAAATACTAATTATTAGGAATGGGGGTTACAATCCTACCCACCTTACAACAAAATTTCGTCCTCGAAATTTGCTCAGGCGGTACGTAGGACAAAGGGAAAAGCAAATTGATGAAATAACAAAACTAGAAATTTAAGGGAAAGAAACAAAATGGTGGTAACACCAGAAGAAGAAAGAACACGGATAAGAATGGAGTGATCAAGAATGATGTTGAATAAAGATTCAATGAATGATAACAAATGCAAATAAATGAAAAGGACGTAAATAATGCAAGAAAGAGAAACAACAAGAGAATCTTGGGACCTATGGGTTATGGGCCCACCACGCTTCCCTGTGCAGAAATCCAAGCGGCAGACATGCCAATCGACGAATCAAGCAGGAATAAAAAGAATGGATAACACTAGAATCAAAGATAATATAGATAGAAAAAGAATGAATTTACACTCAATAAGAAATCCGCGAAGGAGAATGACTACAAGGGACGAAAGAGAATAGAGCATGGAATGATTGAATATGAAGGGAGATAAACGAGTAGGGTGGTACAACCAGAATTTGAAGAGAGAATGGTAGGGAAGGAATAACTAGCATGATACTTAATAATAAATCAATAAATGAAGGTAAATGTACGATGCAGAATGGATGAATGATGCAAGAGAGAATAACCAATGCAAGAACAGAAAAAGAAAGAATAATAAAAAAACAACTCTATTGCTTAGTCACTCCTTCGGCAGTCAGATTGTAAGCCTGGCCATGCCCAACACCTGGAACTGATCCTCCTTCTAGCGTACTACCCCTCCTCTGTGAACAATCCAGAACCATGTGGTCGCTTGCTCAGCATGCCAGGCAAAGACGGTTGGCTACCCAGCAGTTCTTGCATAGGAGTCCAACCCTGTGGCAAGAGTTGCATGTCGGGCCCTTGTTCGGAGTTGTTGATGGGTAGGGTAGTGCTCTGGCCATCGTGGTCGGAATTGGCTTCCGCATAGGTCCTCCAGAAGATTTAGCAGTGACAATATGCGGAACAGACTACAGGGTGGCACACTTCCTCTTACTAGTCTGCTCCTGAATTCTAGCAGCATCCAGGATATCAGCATAAGAACGAAGTCGCAAGGCAGCAAGACGATCCTGAAACGACGGCCTCTATCTTCATCATTTGCCACCATTGAAGTAGCAAAATGACTTAGTCGGGTGAATTTTGCAGTGTACTCTTCCACGGTCCGACTCTCCTGATCCAAGATAGTGTTTAGTTTAACGTCGTTACATTATGAAATGACAACGAAAACATGGACAAACACTGACTGACGAACCTGGGTTAGCGAGACAAATTGTCATTCCATTTCATTTTTGATGACATTCGGAATGAATTTCGTAAGAAAGCTCTCAATGAAGATGGCCCAGTGGATGGGTCGGCCCAATCGCTCAGCCTCAGCTTGCCACCAGATGTGGGAAAGGTCAACGAGTTGGATGCTCACTACATCCACATGATCCACATCCGCAATCCATGCTGCGTTCAACAGCTGCTCAGTCCTGATAAGCCATTGCTCAGCTTCAAGCAGACCTTCAGTGCCCGAGAACTTGTCTGGATGGAGCTTCATGAAATCAACCACATTACCAGGTCTCGGCAGCAGCAATCCGGGTGCAGGTACAACGGGTTCCCTGTTGGAAGCTCCCTCATCAGTTCATTATGTTCCTGTTGCATCCGCATGATCAGTTCGTTGTGCTCACACTGCATTTGCATCAACAATGCAATAGTGGGCTCATCAGACTGATCATCCCCAGCACGGAAAGATGAAGCACCTTTTCTAGCCATGGTCTACAATAAAAATCAAACAGTTAGCATCCAGATCATAAGTTGGATATCAATTGTTCATGCGATCATTGTACTGCTCATACTGTTGAGTCAAACTGGATAAACCCAAATCTGATTAATATATCAATCAAAGTCGTACTTCCTTATGTTAGTCACATTTGACTGATATATTATCCAAATCCGGGATCTGATATCACTAAAAACCTTGTCACGCCCTGTTTTCCAAAAATACGGAATACGAGCACATAACATTGGCCCAACGATTGACTAACGTCGCTCATAAGTTATTTATCCGATCAACTCAATAATATAATCAATACAGAATAGTTGCGCAAACAATAATAATAATCTCATGAATAATAATACTTGGTATGTAGCAACATGAAATATCCAAATACAATAATAATCCAACATCTGGAAACAAATAACAATATTCGGGACATAAGCCCACAATACAATGAAATAAAAATAGTTTAATAATTAAGCCTTCATGACAAAAACAATTATTTATTAAGCGGCGAAGCAATCAATTCTTTCACTAATGTTGTTCTCCCAATCCATCAGGCAATTCTCCAACAATACCTGTAAACACTTCATCTAAAAAGATGAGAAAATTGTCCTTAGACAATTTTCTCTACTTCATGGACATCAAGTAGAGAAAGCAAGGAACAATGGAATAACGATATAACAATGAAGTCAATAGATCAATAGGAATCAATAACATGGGACAATATCATGATAATCGATGCAATGGCTATAAATAGTGATTCAATATTCGGTAACAATATTCAATGATCAATGTCAATAACACTTAGCCAATAATCGATATCAATATGAACAATGGTGTACAATATTCAGTGTCGATCTCGTGTGATCCTTATGTCTATTAATCATTTTAATCCTAACTAATGTAGCACTTCATGCATCCCATTTATTTACCACATGATTTCTACAAACAAACAAGTTACATTTAGACTTAGTGATGGATTTTATAGTTCATGTACTCGGGAACGATGTGTAAACGATTCTCTTCAGTATTCAGTTATTCAGTCATTCAGTCATTCACTTGTACAGTATCAGTATCCATAGAATAATATGCAGTTATCCAGTTATTCAGTCATTCATTCATTCAGTAATTGTAGGGAAACCACGAGCCCCCTTCCGAGTGCATTCTCTATATTGTCCACTACTACAGTCAACCCTTAAACCCCGGTTTGTTAATGATTTTATCAATGCAACAATACAATACAATATGCAATCTAGAGACATTAGATGGACAATAGTAGCAATAGGGGGACAATAGGATGATAACATGGATAGGACAATTAGAATGGCGACAATAATTCATTGGGATTATGCAATGCAACACTCATACATTAATTCATGTAATAGTACGATATAGGAATATTTATTCTATTAAAATCTGAAAGTATAATTTTGGAAATAAAACACAGCTGCAGTAAAACGGGCATAACTTTTGCTACACAACTCAGAATTCAAAAATTTAAGATGTTCTGGAAACTAGAAAGATAAGGCTACAGTTCTCATTTAGAAAGTAATTTATTTCGAGGTCAAATACTGGGTCGAAAACAGCAACCAATATACAGCCAGCAAGCAACATGTAGGATTGTGAGTATTTTTCATGAAAATAAATTAATTAAACATGATGGGTAACGATTCTTTAGTCAATAAATTGTATAATCAGCATGATGAGTGTCAAAACATGATAAATAAAATAATTTCACATGTATACACTAATTTAGCATCAGTCAAAACAACAAACAACCAATCAACATACAACCTAGCAATTGTCTCTACAATAATTAATTATGTCGTGACTATATGTGTAACCATATTATCAATACTATATGATGTATGCAAGATTCGATATTTTTGGAGTCAAAGTGACACGAAGTCGAGAGTATTAGGGTTAGCTCGTGTAAACCCAAAATAAACCTAACGAAGAGATGAACAAAGTATAATACGATAAACAAGAAATCTACTTGCAAGAGTTTCAACAAAACATGAATTTGATCCAATTTACAATTCAAGAGGACAATAACTTGCCTTATAATCGGTGAAAACGAATACCAAGAATAAAGGGATAAGAATCCCGAAGCAACAAACCCACGAACCAACACGCTTAACACGTGCAAAATACGTGCTCAAAAGAACCCAATCAACACAACAACACCAAGAGACAGTAACTGCAACAGGGCAAGAGAGAGAGGGAGTGTCGACCAGGGAGGGGATCGTCTGCGTCGCAAGAGGCGGCGCGATGGCGGAGGTGGTGTCGCAGGCTAGCGGCGGTGCTGCTGTGGTCTGTTCGGGCGGGAAACAGAGAGCAAGGGAACAGGGCTAATGGGTTCTGTTGTTGACGAAAGGGGAGAGCAGCAGATCGGAGGTGTCTGGTGGTCGATGAGAGGAGGGACGACGAAGGGGTAGTCGCCGGAGGGTCGAGGCGGCAACTGGCAGGGTGAGGAGTGGCCGGAGTTGACCGGATGGTTGGGGAAGAAGATGAACAGTGGAATTTGGGCGGGAAACTGACGGGGAGAGAGAAACGACGAGGAGAGAGAATAAGCTGCTAGGGATCCAATAATGTGCAATTTTTAGGGTTTGCATTAGGCTTGTATTTATAGAGTACAATTGGGATGTTGGGTTAGAGGTTTAGGGTCCAATAAGAGTGGTTTTTGGGTCAAGAACAACTAAAATTGGGTTTTAGGGTTTAAATAAGAGATAGATCTAAATCAATAGGGTTCAAATAAAAATACCCACAACTTCAATAAAAGAAAATGAGATCAACAAGAAAAGCTCAATCAAGAAGAACGAAGAATTTAATGAAAAAATTTAATCAAAAAGAAAATAATCAAGATGGCAAAATAGGGTATTTAAAATATTCATATATACACATATAAATCAAATCAAATAGTGAAATGCATATAAAATTGAGCATGTTCAGGCTTAAAACAAAATGATAATAATAATAATGCTAATAATAATGATAAAAATAATAATACCGATAACAATAATAATAACAACTATTAATACTGATATTAATAAGAATAACAATAATAATAACAATAATAATAATAATAATGATATGCATCAAAATTGGATTTGAGTTTAACAAATTTAATAAAATCCGAAAATTAATAATATGAATAGTCGATCAATAAGATATAGAAAATAAGATCAAAATATACCATTATTCGAAATGAATAAAATTTTCAATTAGAAAACTTTAATAAAAGATCCGAAAAGAATTTAGCACAAAAAAGGTCAATTTATAAAAAATACACGAAAAATACTTATTATTGGGAATGGGGGTTACATGTGCATTAACTATCGAGAATTGAACAAGGTGACCATTCAAAACAAGTATCCACTTCCGTAGATTGCTAATCTGTTTGATAGGTTTAAGGGGCAGCAGTATTTCAAAGATTGATCTGTAATCAGGATATCATCAAATCCAAGTTAAGGAGGAGGATATGAGCAAGACAACTTTCAGAATTCGACATGGACTTTTTAAGTTTTTGGTGATGTCATTCGGGGTAACGAATGCGCCGGCAGTGTTCATGGATATGATGAATCAGATTTTCCTGCCGTTCATTGATTCTTTCGTGGTGGTGTTCATTGATGATATACTGGTTTATTCGAAGTCGGAGGAAGAGCATACTGATCACTTAGCAGCGGTGTTGAAGAAGTTGCAGGAGCAAGATTTGTTTGCCAAGCTATCGAAGTGTGAATTTTGGAAGTCAGAGGTAGCATTCCGCATTCCTTGGTCATGTCCTTTCTAAGGAGGGAGTGGCCACTGATCCTCAGAAAAATCAAGCAGTGAAGAGTTGGCCTAGATCGACGACTGTGAAGGATGTCAGGAGCTTCTTAGGATTTGCAGGGAATTACAGGTAGTTCATTCAAGGCTATGCATAGATTGCGTACCATTGACAGGATTGACCCGGAAGAATGTGAATTTCACTTGGACTGATAAAGGTGAGGTGAGTTTTCTAGAGTTGAAGGAGAGGTTGATGACAGCACCTATTCTAGCCTTGCCGCAAGCTGGGAAGGACTATGATATTTACAGTGATGCGTCCTTCAGAGGTTATGGGTTGCGTCTTAATGCAAGAGGGGAAGGTTGTTGCTTATTGATCGAGGCAATTGCATCCTCATAAGAGATATCCATGCATGATCTAGAACATGCAGTTATTATCTTTGCCTTGAAACATTAGAGGCATTATGTATATGGAGAGAAGGTCAATATGTTTATTGATCACAAGAGCTTGAAGTACAATTATCAGCAAAGGGATCTGAATATTCGACAGAGAAGGTGATTAGAGGTATTGGAGGACATTCGTCCTGAGATCATGTGTCATCCAGGCAAGGTGAATGTAGTGGCTAATGGGCTTAGTCAGAAGAGTAGTCTCTCGAGTTTGATTACGACACAGAAGAAGTTGACTGCAGAGTTAGGTCGGGCAGGTATTGAGGTGGTACTGCAAAGATTGGGAGCGTCATTGGCACAATTGAGGCTTTAGCCCTGATTAAGGGAACAGATTATAGAGGGTCAGAAATCAGATGTAGAGATTCAGAGAATGTGATAGCAGATTTTCGACCGCAAACTATCAGAATTTCATTTCCAAGATGGATTTTTATGGATGGGCAAGAGATTGTGTGTACCTGAAAGTGCAGATTTGAAGGAGAGCATCTTACATGAAGCACATAGTACCTTATTATCAGTACAACCTGGACGTACGAAAATGTACAAGGACATCAAACAACACTTTTGGTGGATAGGAATGAAGAGGGATGTTGCAGATTTCGTGGCGAGATGTTTGACTTGCCAGCAAGTCAAAGCAGAGAATTAGAAGCCTGGAAGCTTGTTGCAGCCATTGTCTATACTAGAATGGAAGTGGGAGAATATTAGTATGGATTTTATCACTGGTTTGCAAAGGAGTCTGAAGGGCAATGACTCGATTTGGGTCATTGTGGACCGTTTGACCAAGTCGGCTCATTTTTTATCTATGAAGATTACATGGTCTTTGGAGAAGCTGGCGGAGCTGTACATCGAAGAGATTGTGAGACTTCATGGAGTTCTCGTGTCTATTGTTTCCGATAGGGATGCGAGGTTCACATCGAGATTTTGAAGGTGTCTGCAAACAGCTTTGGGGACCAAAACAGACTTCAGCACTGCTTTTCATCCACAGACCGATGCTCAAACAGAAAGGATGAATCGATTATTGGAGGATATGCTGAGATCTTGCGTCATGGATTTTGGTGGGAGTTGGGAGAGGTATTTGGCTTTGGTTGAGTTTTCTTACAACAACAGTTACCATGCATGCATCGGTATGGAACCTTATGAAGCTTTGTACAAGAGGAAGTGCAGAACACCCGTCTATTGGTACGAAGTGGGAGAGAGGCAGTATTTGGGCCAGAGATTGTGCAGCAGACGTCTGAAAAGATCGAGCTGATTCGGAAGAGATTGATCGAAGCCAAGAGCCGTCAGAAGAGTTATGCAGATACTCGGCATAGGGACTTAGAGTTCGAGGTTGGGGATGCAGTTTTCCTCAAAGTATCTCCGATGAAGGGAGTAATCAGATTTGGGAAAGGAGGTAAGTTGGTGCCGAGGTACATAGGGCCAAACAAAATTTTGAGGCGAATCGGTAAGACGGCGTACAAGTTGGCTGCCGGAAGAGTTGGCTCAAGTGCATGATGTATTCCATGTATCAATATTGAGGAAGTATGTGCCAGATCAGAGTCATCAGTTGATGGAAGTGCCCGATGGATTATAGCTGAATTTGAGCTATAAAGAGCAGCCAGTGGAGATTATTGACGGGTGGGAGAAGGTGTTACTATGTAAAGTCACACCTATGGTCAAGATATTGTGGAGGAATCAGTTGTTCGAGGAGGCTACTTGGGAACCGGAGGACCGCATGAAGAATGATTTTCCTGAACTTTTCGCGTAATATTTTCTTGTTATGTGAAAATTGTTCTTTTCCCTACTATCGGTAGTTCTGAGGACAGAACTATTCTAAGGAGGGAGTGATGTAACGCCCCAAAACTTTTAATGCAATATTTTTAATTTATGAATAATTTTTAAATCAGTTTATTTAATTATTTTGAAATTTTGCAAAATTGACATTTTCATACGTGCAAAACACGTGCAAATATTTTTGAGGAACAAATTTACACTTTTGAATTTTTGAATAAATTCCCCTATTTATAATTGAGTATATTATAAAATTTGGGAATTTTCTGAATAAAGAAACTATTTTTATAAATACTTTGAAAGAAAATGGTTTTCTACAAAATGTTGATTGGGGGCAAAATTCGAATTCAAAATTTGGTTGGGTTGTTTTGGTAGGCCGTTTCTGACAAGAGAAATATTTTATTCCTCTAATTTGATTTGATTTGATTTTATTAAGAGATATATATATATATATATATATATATATATATATATATATATATATATATATATATATATATATATATGCAATTTTGGGATTGTTGGGGACTTTATTGCAAATATTTTTCTTGGGAAATAAAAGTTAGAAAATTCATTTGAAAAATCTAATCTTTGTTAGTATATAATAATTCTAAATCTTCTGGAATTTTATGAATAATTTATGGCACGTTTGCAAATATTTCAAAGTGAATGACTTTTGTGTAATATTACCGCTTGGAAGCAAAATTCAAAATTTGAAACCCCTTGGTTTCATGAGGGCTGGCAAAATTAGGGAGATTAGGGGGAATAAAATAATACCTAATTGATTTAATTAACTACTTGATTTGGAAAATATATATATATAGGCGGACCCTACTTGAGATGCCTCTCCCCGGAAGAAGTCTCAGACGCCTTGCAAGAGCTTCATGAAGGTATAGGCGGAGCCCATTCAGGGTCGAGGTCCCTCGCCAGGAAAGTATTGAACTATGGATATTTTTGGCCTACCCTACTCCGAGATGCCGAGCAACATGTTCGGCGATGCAGCCCATATCAGCAGTACTCCAACATTCGTCGCCTACCCCTAGCACAACTCACATCTCTATTTAGTCTGATTCCCTTCGCAATGTGGGGGATGGACTTGCTAGGCCCGTTTCCACCAGCACCCGGTCAGCTCAAGTTCCTAGTGGTGGCAATCGACTATTTTTCCAAGTGGATCGAGGCTGAACCATTGGCTACGATTACATTGAACAAAGTACTGCAGTTCTTTTGGAAAAACGTTATCTGTAGGTTCAGCGCGCCTCGGGTCCTAATAACAGATAATGGAACACAGTTTACGGGGGCCGCTTTCTGATCTCTGTGTGAAGACCTCGTCAACGCTTCTCCTCTGTCTCCCATCCTTAATCAAATGGCCAAGTGGAAAATGCCAACCGGCAGATCCTCTTCGGTATCAAGAAGAGGCTAGATAAGGTGGCCAAAGGCTTATGGGCAGAACAGCTTCCCAACGTACTGTGGAACTACCGCACTACGAAACGGACCCCGACAGGTGAGTCGCCATTTAATCTCACCTATGGGTCCAAAGTTGTGATCCCCTTGGAAGTCGGTCTACCATCTCCTTGCCTTATGGCCTATGAAGAAGAGCAGAATGCCAGAGAGCTTCGGGCGAATTTGGACTTAGTTGATGAGCTCCGTGAAAGAGCTTCAATCCGCCAGCAAAACTACCAAAGAAAAATTGAGCAGGCCTACAACAAAAGAGTCCGTCGCACCAATCTCAAGGAAGGGGACTTGGTCCTCAGAAAACTAGCTATCTCCTTCCCCAGCCAAAAGAGTAAGCTAGCCCCCAATTGGGAAGGACCCTACAAGATCACCAAGGTAGTTCGGCCCGGGACATACCGTCTTGAAGACCTTGAAGGCAGAGAGATACCCAGGACTTGGAATGCCGACCACCTACTAAAGTACCAAGAGAGCGCCTTAACGCCTCTCTGAGTAACTTCAAGTGTTGAGCCATTCCCATCTTTTCACTTGTATTTTGCTTCTTTATTTTTGTCATTGTAATAACGGCTTGCAACTTAGAAGCAGCCGATTATCAGTTATCAATAAAGATCTTCTTTTCCCATATTTTCCTTGTGAATTATTTTTATCTTTCTGTCTAAGGCCTTTAATCAAACTTACTCAAACGACGAGTTCGGAGTCCAAAACTTGGCTCGATTCCGCTTCGCAAGCTCGCTCTTAAGTGAGCTAGAAGTGGTTCGCCATTCGGAACTGCTCCCACAACCGTTGAAACTTACTCAAACAACGTGTTCGGAGTCCAAAACTTGGCTCGATTCCGTTTCGCAAGCTCGCTCTTAAGTGAGCTAGAAGTGGTTCGCCATTCGGAATTGCTCCCACAACCGTTGAAATCCACTCAAACGACGAGTTCGGAGTCCAAAACTTAGCTTGATTCCGCTTCGCAAGTTCGCTCTTAAGCGGGCTAGAAGTGGTTCGCCATTCGGAATTGCTTCCACAACCGTTGAAATCCACTCAAACGACCAGTTTGGAGTCCAAAACTTGGCTCGATTCCGCTTTGCAAGTTCGCTCTTAAGCGGGCTAGAAGTGGTTCACCATTCGGAATTGCTCCCACAACCGTTGAAATTTACTCAAACGACGAGTTCGGAGTCCAAAACTTGGCTCGATTCCGCTTCGCAAGCTCGCTCTTAAGCGAGCTAGAAGTTGTTCGCCATTCGGAATTGCTCCCACAACCGTTGAAATCCACTCAAACGACGCGTTCGGAATCCAAATCACTTGGCTGGATAACTGATCGTTTCTATAACTATACTAGACATGGGAGAAGAGTACTTGGAGGAACTAACTTTTGATTCTTATGATTCGTTTAAAGATGAAGTAATTCTTCAAGAAGCTACTCCCCACTGCAAGATACTGGCTTCTCTTACAATTCGCAGTGGCCATAACATTGGAGGCTGCAAAAACCATAGCGCTGCTTATCAATCTCAAGTTCACGAGGTTGACATTCCGAGCATATAAGAAGGAAGATTTTCTTCTGATTCTGAGTAGTTGTCAAAAGTTGGAGGAGTTGTACTTGAATGAATGCCCCATTGCTTCACTTGACTGGATAACTGATGAAGATATTCAAGCATACATTCCCGAGCCAATCGCATTCCGAGCTGCGTATTAGGGAGAAACAACTTGATCAGACGGCCACGTCCACAAAACGACAAGATAGCATTTTCTTGTGGTCTGCACCGTCTTCTACATCGAGCGGGCTAGAAGTGGTTCGCCATTCGGAATTTCTCCCACATCCGACGGGACCTGCTCTGGCAAAGAACGCAGAGCTCAAAGCTTGGTTCGGCTTCGCTTCTATCCCTTGCTCATAAGCGAGTTACAAGTGGTACCAAACAAATAACAAAGTACTAACAAAACATGCAAACACACAAACGCTAAAGAGTAAAACAAGCCTTCACTTCTATTAAAGTTCAAAGGAACATAGGTTACAAGGCCAAACTACTCTACTACAAGGGACTACAAAGACTCAAAGAGGCATAATTACAACAACTTATTCAGCATTTCTTCGGAACAGGAACGTTTCGGTTCAAAGACACCCAGGAACGGCATCGCCTAACCTCGGAGCTCATCTCTAGACCAACGAATCGAGACGCCTCTTCAGCACTGCCTCTGACCGTGGCCCCAACCGAAGCGCCACTAGACGAAGCAGCCCCTCCACTTTGAGCGTCTGCGGGACTCTGCCTAACGGCAGGCGAACGAGTCGCGAGCTCATAAAACGAGATTTCCCTTTCATGCTCTTCACGAGTACATGACGTGCTTCTGACGTTAATCCTTTCAGGATGAGGTTTGAGTCGGGCCACTTCCTCCTCGTGCTCATTGATTCGATCCTTCAGAGTAGCATCCTTCACAACTATTTTGAAATGAGGAAGTTGAGCGGATCCTGCGGCTCCAGAGCTGTCGACTGTTATTCGACGAAGATGGGTCACCTCGATGCTTTTGTCGACTGTAACCCTCCTCAGCTTGTCAACCTTTGCTGTCAACTCGTTGCGCTCGACCATCAACTTACCCACCACTGAAGCTAACTCCTCTTCCTCCACTAAAAGTTCTTCTTCTGCTATCTTCAGGTGATGAACCTCCACCAGTAGTTCGCTTTTCTCCTTCTCAACATCAAACAGCGTCTTCCTAAGCAACTCCACCCCGCCTTCAAGACGAACCTTGCAAGATCGCTTCCGTAGTTGTTTCAGCTCGGAGAAATACTCCCACAATGTTGCCTTGAGATCCTCTAGATCCAACTCGCTTTTGAGGAAACACTCTCGGCTACGGGAGAGGGACCGCTTCGCATATTTCAAGTCAGCACGAAGACGAGAGGTTTCGGCCGCTGAACTCGACTCGACAACCTGAAAATTGAAGGCATATCAACACGAAGAACAAGAGGCGGTGCCCAACACTTAGCCAAATCTCAAGACAACTATTTTCAAGATTCAAAAAAGACTTCAACACTTAGCGAGTTTGACAAAAACCAAATTTTTATTGATACCAAAAAAGCGGTGGCCAGTCCGCTACAAGGCAGTACAAGAAAAGAGAAAAAAGAAAAAAAAGATTTCTACTACAAGAGTAAGAAGATCAAGGGGCCACCTTAGGCGGTAGGTCGGAAATAGGCACCTCGGTGGATGGCCCCTCATCCTCCTCCACTGTTCCTTGGGGGTCAACTATGACCTGGTCACTCCCTACTTTCGCCACCACAGCCTCGAGGTCAGCAGGAACATCGTTGCCTTGTGGCTCGTCCCATTCCTCTCCTTCGTCCTCTTCCTCTTCCCCTTTGGCTTCTTCCTCGGCACCAGGCCATAGCCTGTACCCCAACCTGTCGAATTCGGGAACTCAAGCCTCGACGTGATCGAGCGCTCTGGCATAAGACAGCTCCATGTTTGCCGCCATGTGCTTCTTAGCCTCGGCCTCGATCTCCACCCTCGCCTTCTCCACGGCCTCGGCTTGTTGCAGCTTCACTACCTCCAAAGCCCTCGCCATTGCGGCCCTCTCCTTGGCTGCATTTGCGACCTCCAAAGCAAGCTTCTCCTTCGCGTGTGCCAAAGCAGCATCAAGGTCGGCGACCTGGGCTGCCAGAGCATCCGAGCGACGCTGCTCTGCTTCGAGCTGCTTCACGGCCCTCGTCCTCACCACTCGGTCTTTGTCGCTGAGGACCTTCAGATCCCTCTTTCGCTCGGCATACTCCTTGAGAAGATGGCCGAAGTGGCAAGTAGCCTGCACGGAGAGGTGGTTAGAACACAACAAAAACCGAGCTAAAGACTTAGAAATTTTTTAAGAAAAATTTGAAACAGCAAGGAAACCTTACCGACACAAGCGACCGAGCTACCTCGAGAGCGTCGTCGCCGGTTGTACCCGCCTTCAGGGCGGCTCGGTCCTTCGAGGTCGGCAAGTGGTAAACAGCCTGCATGCTCATCCACGAGTCCCCCAAGAAACCGTCGTGGTTCTTCACCCGCCAATCAGGAACGAACAGCTTCTTGTGAGCCTCGATCAGTATCGCCTCGTCCTGCTCGGTGAAAGGCGGGGCCTCAAGCGCCAGTGCCGCCGCGACGGAGAAGCCCTCACCTACAGGGGCATAGAGGGTCGGTTGGACAACAACCGCCGAGGACAGCTCCCGATGAGAAGTGGCGACGACCACTGAAGGTGCCTTGGTGGGTCGGCTAGACGAGGACCCGTGCTCGTCCTCTTCCTCTTCTTGCCGTCGGCGGCTTTGCTTCGTTTAGCCATCATACCCTTGAAGTCCATGTTCGGGGCCTCTGTCTAAGTGAAAGGTAAAATAAGTTAGAAAAGAAATATATACAAGGCATCAAAGAAAGTAAAGCAGAAAGATAGAGATGCCAGGAGCGTACTCGGGTCGATCGGACTAAGGCCCGACCCGTGCAACACCTCCTCGGTCATTTCCCTCCAACTCAACATCGGAAGATCGATCAGCTTCGCTGCCACCTCTGCCTCGGCCGAGGTCAACACTAGCTCGGCCTTTGCATACTTCGGCACCTCTTCCTTCTACCGGGTCGGGAAGTCCCACGCCAAAGGGCTCTTGATCAGGAAAAACTTCCCCTTCCACGACTTTATCGAACCGGGATTCTCTATCTGCTTAACTCCTTTCCGAGGTGATAGATAGTAGCGAGCCTCGAGCTTACTCATCCTGTTGATTCGGTATAAACTTCGGAGGATGACGAGCTCCGGCTCCACTTTGGCTGTTCGGCATTGCAACAGAAAACCGAGCACGTGGGGCCATGTGTTCGGCATGAACTGTATGGGGTACAGCCCATACCACCGAAGGACTACCGTGACAAAGGGATGGAGGGGGAAGCGCAGGTTGGCGTTTAATGCGTCGAGGGCGAAGACGCATGTGTTCGGCGGGAAGACGGTGTTCGCTCGCACCCCGGGGCCGGGGAGAACCAGTGTGTACTCCTGTGGAATGGAGAAACCCTTCCTAGTCCGGAGTAGGTCCCGCTCCGTCAGAACTGAGGAGATGTCGTCCACCTCAGTGACCTCCCTCGGATCATTCTCCTCGTAGGTCTATGAACGACCAATGATAGCCATGGTCAGTAGCTCACTGCTGTACTGCCTTATCCCCCCATGACCGGACAACACGGTCGACATCCGACCCACCTCGCCTGCCTGTTTCACAGTCTCCACCACCACCTCGACGACCGAAGACCGAACCACGCCCTTCCCCTTCTCCTCTGCCATAGACGACCCTACTATCTCGTTCCCCCTCCTTCGGCTTACCACTTCTCTCCCTTCCTCGGCATTCCGACCCCCGAGGATGATGCCTCACTACCCGAGGATACTCGTGACATCTCGGAGAATAAGTAACTAAAGTTAAATAAACTGACCTTTGATTTGACATCTACGGCCGAAAAAAATTTCGCCAGAAATTGCCTGGCCTTCGCGATAGCTAGCACAACCGCCCTTGAGCTCAAATCTCCGCTAGCAGAGCCACTCAAGAGCGAAAGTAAAATTTGAGAGTAAAAGTGAGAGAATGAGCTAAGGGGTGGGGGGTGAGAACTTATAGCCAAAGAGACAACGGTTGGGCTTTTGTAATGCTTGGCGGCCCGTTAAGGGAGACGGAACGACAGAATGGGGAGAGCTGCAACGGTTCAGAGGAAGGTCGCAACGGTTTACTTAACATAGCAGTCCGACGACCCGTAACTTGCCGAGCCATCGAGGCACTCTGCCGAGCTACCAGGGCACCGACCTCCACATATGGAGAAAAATGCCGCCGAGCCACTTTCACCGTCAGATTGCATCAAAGTTCGTGCCCAAATATGATGAATAGCTCAGATCATGCCACGCCCACAAAACAACAAGATAATGTTTTCTCGTGATCTGAACCTCCAATTTCGAGATCCACACCATGATGAGCGCTCCAGATCCAACCACGTGGCTCGACGACTCGTAACTTGCCGAGCTACCGAGGCACTGACTTCCACATACAGAGAAAAATGCCGCCGAGTCACTTTCACCGTCAGATTGTCTCAAAGTTCGTGCCCAAATCTGATGAACGGCTCAGATCATGCCACGCCCACAAAATGATAAGATAACGTTTTCTCGTGATTTGAACCTCCAATTTCGAGATCCGCGCCATGATGAGCGCTCCAGATCTAACCACGTGGCTCGACGACTCGTAACTTGCCGAGCCACCGAGGCACTCTACCGAGCTACCGGGGCACCGATCTCCACATATGGAGAAAAATGCCGCTGAGCCACTTTCACCGTCAGATTGCCTCAAAGTTCATGCCTAAATTTGATGAACGGCTCAGATCACGCCACGTCCACAAAAATGATAAGATAACATTTTCTCGTGATCTGAACCTCCAATTTCAAGATCCGTGCCATGATGAGCTCTCCAGATCCAACCACGTGGCTCAGCGACTCGTAACTTGCCGAGCCACTGAGGCACTCTACCGAGCTACCGGGGCACCGACCTCCACATATGGAGAAAAATGCCACTGAGCCACTTTCACCGTCAGATTGTCTAAAAGTTCATGCCCAAATCTGATGAACGGCTCAGATCACACCACACCCACAAAATGACAAGATAACGTTTTCTCATGATCCGAACCTCCAATTTTGAGATTCGCGCCATGATGAGTGCCCCAGATCCAACCACGTGGCTCGAGACTTGTCCTGATCTACCGAGGCCCCAGAGCATTCAGCCGAGCTACCGAACAGCTTAGCCGAGCCACCGAGCTACTAAAGAGCAGAGGCCGAGCTACCGAGCCATCGGAGCACTTAGCCGAGCTACCGAACAACTTAGCCGAGCCACCGAGCTACTAAGGAGCAGAGGCCGAGCTACTGAACCACCGAAGCACCATTTCCGAGCTATCGAGGTACCGACCCTCACATGGGAAGAAAAATGAAGCCGAACCACTCTAGCCGTCCGATCTTCCAGAAATACGCGCCATAATATGATGAGCGGCTAAGATCACGCCACGTCCATAAAAAGACAATATAGCATTTTCTCGTGATCTGAACCCCTCACTAGTGATTCGCACCATGATGAACGCTCCAGATCTTGCCACATAACTCGGCAGCTCGCTACGCGCCGAGCTACCAAGCTACCAAGGACGACCAGCCAAGCTACCGAGGTGCCGACCTCCGCAAGCGGGGAAATACGTTGCCGAGCTACTTCGGCCGTCCGATCCTCCAGAAATTTGCGCCCAACGCTGATGAAGGGCCTAGATCGTGCCACGTCATAAATCGGATTAAAAAATTAATTTTTATTTATTAAAAGCGAATTATTTATCTAAAAAATGCAAAAAAAGATTAAAAATTTAGGGAAATTAATTAAAAATTCTAAAAAATAATTATAAATTCGGGGTAATATTTTTTAGCCCTTGGGTAAATAATTATTGCTTAGAATAGTTAATTAAGACCCCCGAACAACGAATCACCACTTCGCAAAATTAAATAAATTTTTCGAAAAATAGATAAAAATTGAGAAAAATCACCAAAGGTTCAGGAGAGCTCAAGATTGACCTTGAGCATGCAACTAGCTCTGAAAATCACCATAATACCTCATACAAAGATTCGACACCCCTCATTTGGACTCCGATACAACTCCGCATGCCATTAAAACAGTAAAACTACTCCTCAAAAGCTGATTAAACTCAGTCTTCGGGAGTGGAGGGCTCGTGATATGGCTAAAAATAGGGTTAAATCAGAACCGTCCAAATCGGACGCGAATCTTAAAGATCAGGGGTAAAATGGTAATTTCACCTACAAACGGGTCTAAAGTGGGTACTGGGTCTTTTTTCCAAAAGCCCAATAACTCGTGAACGGATCCATCTCAACTGGGCGCGGGTTTCAACTCGCAAAGAACCTGGTCCAGCTAGGTAGAATTAGGGTTTATGATTATACCTAATCAATGGCCCTGATTCACTTCTATCCATTCACTGGGAAGTAGGGATTTGATCTTATCTCGAAACTGGTCCATAAGGTGGCTATAAATACCCCCCATCCCCCACCATTAAGAGGTAATCAATCTTTCGCCAGTAAAAGCTCATTCATAATCTTCCTGATTACTGACTTGAGCGTCGGAGGGTGCGTCGCCGGGATTAACCCCGGTGTTTCGCACTTTTTGTAGGTTAACGGCAGGAGATCATGGTCAAACTTCGGCGGAAAGGTTTCAGGTTTGACTAATCGGCATCCCAAAGAATCCACAAATTCTATCTGTTTGCCCCCACACCAGATTTAGCAGTAACACCCATCATCACCTTACGACGACTCTCCCAAAATGTCAATACTCCACCTCAAGCTGTGTACCTACAACCTCGAGAATCAAGAGTCCACAAGGATATCAGATTCTGCCTTAGCGAATAAATATGCATGACCTCTTCTAGTGTGAATCTGTTAACATATGGTATCTCTAATTCAACTGTTCCCTTACCCACCACTGCACAAATCTCCTCAATCGTCATTCTCACACTACGGCCTATTAACGACTTATAAGTAGAAAACAATTAATATAGATACCAACTCGAATCCACATCTGATGAACTTGAAACAAGAAGACATAAATCGAAATCACCTAATTTACCTGAATCAGTTGCACTGGCTATGTTGGCTAGATCACCTCTTGTAGTAGCACCCTTCTAACTCAACCACTTGCGGCAGACTTTCTTGTAATGCCCAATTCCTTTACAATTGTGACAACAGATCTTACCCTTGTGTGCCTTTTCTCTTCCAATTGAACTGTCACCATCCGCCGCCAAACAAACTGCAGAAGTAGATCTCCCTATATGAGTCTCCTTCCTAAGTTCATCTTCTTTCAGACTCTTAATCACCCTGGCTCCTAAAAGTGTTTTCTTGGTTGATTTCCTGTGTAGCATGGTAGTTATCAAGTGATCATAAGAAACTGACAATGAATATATCAAGATGAAACTTTATCCTCTTCGCTAAGATCATCAGCGTTAATCGCCTTTAATCCATATATTACCTTATTGACTCCACAATTTGATCTTGAAGATGGAAACCTTCTTCACTAAGAAACGAAACAACTTCCTCTTCCAGTACATCTGATCCAACAACGATGATCCCGAGTAGTTAGATTTGAGTCTCGCCCATCGACTTGCCATATTTTTCTCCTCAAGAATATTACACTTGACTTCGTCCGTCAATTGCAATGGCATTAAGCACAAGGCCTTCAAACAAATCTCATTCCACTTCTCCTGCTTCATGTCGGTTATCTTCTTCTCTTCTAGGGCAAAGTACAAATCCTTTTGAACTAATACACCATACATATCCACCTTCCTAAGATTGATGTTGATCTTACCGCCAAATTGCTTGATTTTCGTATTTTTATCTGTTATCTTCTCTAAGGAACATGAACAAACCCATGAACTTGATACTCTGATACCAATTGTTAGGAACAAGTTACGTTCTGATACCAATTGTTAGGGAATTATTCCCTCTAGAGGATTTTGTTGAGTCTTCGATATGATCAATACAAACTACCAAGCAAATACTAGATCACACCAATCACACAAAGCACACAAGAATTGTCCCAGTTGGGGCTTTCGCCTTAATCCGGGGAAGAAAGATTTGAGATGTTATTCAACTAGAGAGGATACAAGAATATTACAATTTTCACCACAACTCTCTCTAAAGCCTAACTTTAACTACTTGCTATTTACAATAGAGAAATCTCTCACCTCTCAGATGAAGTACTATCTTCTCCTATTCGGCACTCAATAGAATCATATCGATCTTGGGGTTGTTACAATGAATATATAGATCTAGAGAAATCCTTGTTTAATACACTTGATACAATAATCATCTGATGTTTACTAAAGAGATAATTCTGCGTTGAGAGCCGTACGATCTAACTTAAAGACGAAGTTGGGCTTCACACTAATCTCCAAGACCTAACTCGAAACTGCTTCAGCCGCGCAAGACGGTCGTCTGCACAAGTTGTGGTCGACCGCAGTTCTTAAAACTGACACCCGAGGGGGTGACAGTCGACTTCTCTATTCCTTTTTTTGTTGTTAATTGCTTTCTTCTCTATCTGCAACTGTTCGTTTCGATTTCATCTCATCGCTTCATTGTCTTCTCATCGAACATGTATATGCAAGATATATAAACCCAACACTGAGCAGGAGAAGCTGAGAAGGGGAGATAGGCTCAGAAGGCTTCAAACGAAAATATGTCATTATGAATAGTTTAGTGATCAAAAGACTTGCAACTTGAAGAACTGGCAAATTATAAGGTAATATAGAATTCAATTTGATGCTTTAATAATAATTAGGAGATTGTCTCTGCACTCCTACTTTGAAATCCATTTTCCTTTATACCTTCTTAGTATCAAATTTGTGAATGTACTACATTTATAAAAAAAAAATTGCAGTTTCATTCCTCTGTTGGATTATTAAAGAAAAAGAAATCACTTACACTCTATATTACAGTTTATGAGCTTATTGATGTGAGTTTACATAAAATTTTGATTTATAGAAAAAGAGGAATACAGCAGTATATGAATTTAATTAAGTGTTTATATGGTCGTAAAAGAAGAAGTGTTTTGAAATAGTGAGATGAAAGAATATATATACTCTTAGTACTAATTGCAACAAAGTCTGAAACCTCACTTTGCTCCTATTTTTTACTGATGTGCATATGAAGAATTTCATATCGGACCTTGATCAGGTTGTTAATACATATGCAGTAAGTTTCTAAGTACTCAAACTGTAAGACGCTCGTGGGGTAGTTTTGGCTATAGGCTCAGGTTTGAGTTGATATCCACATATGTCCTTCTGTATGTATTGCTACCGTTTTCTTTTGAGTAAAATGTAGAAAAAATTTACCCTGTTCGAACAGTTCACAAATAAAGTTACATACTAATATATATTGAGACATACGCACACGTACATACATCTGTGTATACATATTTTCACATATACTAAAGCTCGCTAGCTGTTGTGCTCATAGTTCCATTCTTTAGGTGGATGATACTATCCACACTTCTCAGCTCCTTCGCTATCAATAGTGATGCTCTAGTTTTCCTGATCTCAATTATAGAGTTTATTTTTGAAGTAATACATTGTGCCACTGAACACTACAACAAAAACAATATTTAGCGGCATTTATACCCCGGCGTTTTTGGAAAACTCCAGGGTATAAATGTGTTATTTCGTGGCGAAGCCAAAGCGTTAACATACACGGCGCTTTTAATAAGCGCCAGGCTATTATGCTATAGGCCGGCGTTTATTAAACAAACGCCGGCCATTCTTAGGGGTTTTTTTTTAACCCACGCCATGCCGCCTCTCCTGTTTCCCCAAATCCCATTTTTACTGAACCCTTTCTGGTACAGAAATTTCCATCTCTCTCTCCCTCCCTCCCTCCAACAGAGTCCCTTCCCGCCGTCGAACTACGACGTCGTCTTCTCCGCTATTGTCCCGCCGTCGTCACCACCTTGTTGCTCTCGCTGTCCACCTCTCCCGCTGTCATCAATCATGTATTATAATTATTTATAACTTTTGGTAAAAAAAATTTATGCATAAAATTATTTGCAATTGGGATTGTGTGAGGAGTAATTAGGAATTATAGAATCTTGTGGGGGAATTTTGACTGTTTAGGGTTTGCTAAATTTGTGGATTTCTTAATTAGGGTTTGTAGTTTAATTAGGTTATGTTGTTATATTTTTTGTCTTTTTGATTTATACATAAAGGGTGTGTAGGAGTTCTAATATTAGTTGCATTTCATGTTTAGAAATTATGGAATCATGAGGAACTAGTATGTTTAGGAAATTTTTGTTACAAATCTCAACTCTCCCATTAAGATGTTAAAGGTTCTCGACCATGTAAATTATGATGTATGTTTATGTTACTGCTGTTGTGTTTGTCTAGAAACATAGAGAAGCAAGCTTCTGAAAATTGAAAGTGGATGTGAGCCTCAAATTAGTAGTATGTGAATATTTAACATCTGATTTAAAATACCCATAGCTCTCCTTCAAGATTTTCAACAATTAGTTTATCCTGTTGGTCTGATGGCCTTATTTCCAACTGCTGATGAGCCCATCGCTCTCATTCATGATTTTCAACTGTTCATCTTTACTTTTGATGATCTTATTGCATGCTAAGCTGACAGATTTTCTTTGGTTGATTGATGGTTTTGCTTTATCTTTTGAGAAGATAGCAGTACATTTTACTGTATTGCATCCTAATAATTGAGATTATATATGTATATTTTTATTTTTAATGTTTATGCACTGTATCTCAATGTTAAACTTGCTTCAAAACTTGATTGTTCGAGTTTCTTTTGATTTCCTTAAACATCTTTATCTTTAGTATTAAGTTGTAAATTATCAGCTGATGAAGTACATTATATAAATAGTTTATGTTAGAGACATTTCTTGTTAATAATTCTGTTTTGCTATGTTATAGACAGCTGAAATGCCCGACTTCTATGCAAAAGGAGAATATGATCTGAGCGGGTTTGCTGTCGGCATCGTCAAAAAGGATTCTGTCATTAATGGTGAGAAATTGAGGCTGGGGATGTTCTCATTGGTCTTCCATCAAGCGGTCTCCATTCTAATGGGTTTTCTCTTGTGAGAAGGTTAGAATTATGAATACTTTTACTCCTCCTCTGGATCATTTATGTGATACAAATACGAAGTTCATTTCATTCCTTTGTCTTTTATTGTTTTCTTCTTGTTGAGAATCCTTAAGTTTAGTTTTTTCAATCCTGCAGGGTTTTGGAAAGAAGTGGTCTTTCTTTGAATGACCAACTTCCTGGAAATAGCATCAAACCTCGAACTTTGGGTGAAGCCTTAATGGCACCTGTTGTGCGGAATACAAATCAAACCAACAATCAAACCAACGCGGAAACAAAGAGAGAACCAGCGAGAAAACACAGAAAAGCAAGCAACACAAGAACACAAGATTTACGTGGTTCGGCAAAACGATGCCTACATCCACAAGGGGCGGTTGGGGTTTCTTTACTATATTCTCCAATGGGCAAACAAAGCCTTTACAAGAGATGACGGCTTCAAAATCCGAATTAGGTGTTACTACTTACAAAACCCTAACGGGTGTATTTATAGGGAAACTATTGGGCCTTTCGAATTGGGCCGAATCTGGATCCAAAACCCGCCGACAGTCGACTGGTCTTCATACCAGTCGACTGATTCCTCAGGGACGGTCGACTGACTCCCACATACAGTCGACTGCTACTGTTGTATTCTCAGTCTTCGAAAACTCCTCTCTGGACAGTCGACTGCTCCTCCATCCAGTCGACTGAAGCTCTGAAACTTTCGAACACTGCAGATACCAAATACCAGAATCGAGCCATTATCCTACAATCTCCACCTTGGCGAGATCTTCCAAGTCAAGTATCCAACAATCTCCACCTTGGTAAAATCTTCCAAGTAGCCCAAGCAATCTCCACAAATACTTCAAAACAACTGCTCATCACCAAATGCAACAAACGAACCCAAACTCCACCTTAGTATGATATCACATACTAAACAAACCAATAGCAAAGTACTATCCCAACTGCCCATGCCAAATTATCAAACATGCAAAATATTAGCCAGGTTCATGCAATGCTTGAACTTGGCTGCCCCAACAACTTTGATCAACATATCAGCAGGATTATCAGCTGTTCCAACCTTCACCAAATGAATATCACCATCCTTTATCAAATCACGCACAAAGTGATAACGAACATCAATATGTTTGGTCCTCGAATGATGAACTTGGTTCTTCGCTAAATGAATAGCACTCTGACTGTCACAGTGTACCTCCACCTTCTCTCGATGAATTCCCAAGCTCTTCAAAAGTCCATGTATCCAAATGGCTTCCTTCATGGCCTCAGCAACCGCCATGTATTCAGCCTCAGTAGTAGACAACGCTACAGTGGACTGCAAATTTAACCTCCAACTTATAGGTGCCCTAGCCATAGTAAACAAATAGCCTGTAGTAGACCGCCTCTTATCTAGATCACCTGCATAGTCAGAATCAACATATCCAACCAATAACCTGCTAATATTGTCATTCCTTTCAAATTTCAAACCCACATCTGTGGTGCCACTTATGTACCTCAAAATCCATTTAGCTGCTTGCCAATGCTCTTTGCCTGGATCATGCATATATCGACTAACCATACTCACTGCCTGAGAGATGTCTGGTCGAGTACAAACCATGGCATACATCAAACTGCCAACCACACTAGTGTAAGGTACATTCGTCATATACTGTCTCTCTTCATCTGTACTTGGAGACTGAGAAGCACTAATTCTGAAATGACTGGCTAAGGGTGTGCTAACTGGTTTAGTTTTCTCATCTATACCGAACCGTTTCAGCACCTTCAAAAGATATTGCTTCTGTGTCAAACTCACTATGCCCTTTGCTCTGTCTCTTGCTATCTCCATCCCAAGTATCTTCTTGGCTTCACCAAGATCCTTCATCTCGAATTCAGAACTCAACTGATTCTTCAAATTTTGAATCTCCTTAGCATTTTTAGAGGCAATCAACATGTCATCCACATATAATAACAGATATATGAAAGAACCATCCTGCAATTTCCTGAAGTAGACACAATGATCAAACTCACTTCTGGAATATCTCTGCACCTTCATAAACTGGTCAAACCTCAAATACCACTGCCTTGGAGATTGCTTCAACCCATAGAGAGACTTCTTCAACCTGCAAACACAATTTTCCTTCCCAGCAATTTTGAACCCATCTGGCTGCAACATATAAATTTCTTCATCTAGATCCCCATGTAAGAACGCATTCTTCACATCCATCTGTGTCAATTCAAGATCAAACTGTGCCACCAATGCTAACAAAATCCGAATAGAAGGATGCTTCACAACTGGAGAGAACACTTCATTATAGTCAATACCTTCCTGTTGAGCATACCCCTTTGCAACTAGTCTAGCCTTGAACCGAACACTGCCTTTTGGACCTTCTTTCTTCGTATACACCCACTTGCAACCAATTGCTTTCTTCCCCTTTGGTAGTTGCACTAAATCCCAAGTCTTATTCTTGTGAAGAGAGTTCATCTCTTCATCCATAGCAACTTTCCAATCTGCATTTTCTGAACTTCTAGTGGCTTCTTTGAAGTTGGAGGGAACTTCATCATCCACAATGGGAAGAGCAAATGCAACTGTGTCTGTAAAACGAGACGGTCGTTTGATATCTCTTCTTTGCCTTCTTACTGCAATTGATTCTTCCTGCTGGATAGGAACTTCTTCATCATTCTCAGTATCAACCACATCATCTTCATCTTGGACAGGAACAGGATTTTCAACTGACAACTTTTCTAACTCCACCTGTTGGAAAACTCTCCTACCAGTCGACTGGTTATCGCCAACAGTCGACTGTCCCGAGCTCCCACTCTTCTGCTGTTCAGGACCACCAGTCGACTGCTCCTGTACATCAGTCGACTGTCCCGAGATTCTGCTACTCACCTGTTGGAGAACTGTCCCACTCTTCTGCTGCTCACCAGTCGACTGTCCCATACCACCAGTCGACTGTCCCGAGCTAATCATGCTGGTCTCATCAAAAGTCACGTCCATGCTGATTACTAACTTCTTCTGTTCTGGACACCACAACCTGTAACCTTTGACACCAGTACTAAAACCAACAAATATAGCCTTTTTGGCTCTTGCATCAAGTTTAGTTTCAGTTACATGAAAATAAGCAGGACAACCAAATATATGCAAAAAACTATAATCAGATGCAGGTTTACCACTCCATACCTCAATAGGCGTTTTACCTTCAAGTGCTGCTGATGGTAAACGGTTGACAATGTGGCTTGCATATATAACAGCTTCTGCCCAAAATGTCTTCTTCAATCCAGACTGTGCTAACATACATCTCACCTTCTCAAGTAAGGTTCTGTTCATCCTTTCTGCAACCCCATTTTGCTGTGGAGTCTTCCTAACTGTGAAGTGCCTCTGGATCCCTTCATCTTCACACAACTTCAGAAACGGATCATTCTTATATTCCCCTCCATTATCTGACCTCAGAACCTTAATCTTCCTACCAGTCTGATTTTCAACTTTCTTCTTCCAACTTGTGAACAATGTCAAAACTTCATCTTTGTGCTTCATGGTATATACCCAAACTCGTCTGGAGTAATCATCAACAAAAGTAACAAACCAGTGTCTTCCACTCATAGAAGGTGTCTGAGTAGGGCCCCAAACATCTGTGTGCACATAATCGAGGATACCCTTTGTCTGATGTACAGCTGTACCAAATTTCACCCTAGTTTGCTTACCCAAAACACAATGTTCACAAAATTCCAACTTGCACCCTTTAGCATCTTTAAGCAACCCTTGCTTCACAAGCCCCTGCAAGGCCTTTTCTCCTGCATGCCCGAGTCGCATATGCCACAACCTAGTAGAGTCGGGAACAACCTGTTTAGGCCTCTCAGTTACACTGGCAGCCTGACCCAAATATGTTTTTCCCTGCAAGAAAAACAAGTTCCTTTTTCTTTGCCCTTTCATCACCACGAGTGATCCGCTAGTCACCTTCAGAATGCCACCTTCACTAGCAAATTTCAATCCACTGGCCTCCAAAGCACCAAGTGAAATCAAATTCTTTTTCAAATCTGGAACATACCATATATCTGAAAGCTCCCTAATAAGACCATCGTGCATTAGCAATTCAATCTTCCCGATTCCTACCTTCTTACAAGGTGCATCATTTCCCATCAAAACTACACCACCATCCATATACTCCAAAGAAGTAAACCACTCCTTTTTCCAAGACATATGATAGGAGGCTGCTGTATCAAGAAACCATACTTCTTGATAAAGTGAGGGACTAGAAGCAAGTGCAAAAGAAAAATCCTCGCCACTTTCTAAATTATCAACAGTCACATTTGCAGTCGAATTTCCCTTATTTCGTAGCTTTGGACAATCCTTTTTCCAATGCCCCCTTTCATGACAGAAAGCACATTCATCTTTGGCCGGTATTTTCCCGTCCTTCGAAACTCCTCTCGATTTGGAACGAGATTTGTTTCCCTTTTTCCCAGATTTGGACTCAGATCTGGTCTCAGTCCTGCCCCTTACAATCAAAGCTTCAGAAGTTTCTTTATCAACCATTTTATCCCTTCTCCTAGTTTCATTATTCAACAGAGCATTTGCAACATCTTCATATTTCACAGTATCTTTTCCATATAATAAAGTAGTTGCTAAATGATCATAACTTTCAGGTAATGAATTCAACAGAATTAGGGCTTTATCTTCATCCTTAATTTGCTCATCCAAATTTAACAAATCAGCCAACAATTTATTAAATGATTCAACATGAGCATTCATAGACATACCTTCCGTATAGGTGAAGCGAAAAAGTCTCTTCTTCAAATACAGCCGATTCTCCAAACTTTTCCTCATGTATTTGTCTTCGAGCTTCTTCCACAACACCGCAGCAACGGTATCCCTCATCAAATCATACTTCTGAGCCTTCTCAATAAAGAGCCGAATAGTCCCACACGCAACTCGATTCAACTTCTTCCAATCTGCTTCGGACATATCCTTAGGTTTTTCTACCTCCAAAGCAACATCTTGTTCTTGTTGAACAAGAACATCCAACACCTCACATTGCCACATCCCGAAATTGTTTGTCCCATCAAATTTTTCAACTTCAAATTTTGCGTTGTGAATCGTTGTTCTTGACGAACTTGATCCCACAACATCCTTGGTTGCATCTGCATCACCCGCCATCTCCCTCTAGGTCGAACCAACAGCTCTGATACCACTTGTTGTGTGGAATACAAATCAAACCAACAATCAAACCAACGCGGAAACAAAGAGAGAACCAGCGAGAAAACACAGAAAAGCAAGCAACACAAGAACACAAGATTTACGTGGTTCGGCAAAACGATGCCTACATCCACAAGGGGCGGTTGGGGTTTCTTTACTATATTCTCCAATGGGCAAACAAAGCCTTTACAAGAGATGACGGCTTCAAAATCCGAATTAGGTGTTACTACTTACAAAACCCTAACGGGTGTATTTATAGGGAAACTATTGGGCCTTTCGAATTGGGCCGAATCTGGATCCAAAACCCGCCGACAGTCGACTGGTCTTCATACCAGTCGACTGATTCCTCAGGGACGGTCGACTGACTCCCACATACAGTCGACTGCTACTGTTGTATTCTCAGTCTTCGAAAACTCCTCTCTGGACAGTCGACTGCTCCTCCATCCAGTCGACTGAAGCTCTGAAACTTTCGAACACTGCAGATACCAAATACCAGAATCGAGCCATTATCCTACAGCACCTACTGTCATCTATGTTAAGAAGGTCAGCCTATTATAGTTTGTTTTTCCAATTATTTTTTCGATGAATATGTAAAAACTTAAAAGTTGTGTAGGTGCTTGATATCATTGGCTGGGGGGGTGTGAAAGGCATAGCCCACATCACAGGCGGTGGTTTTACTGATAACATTCGTAGAGTTTTTCCTGCTGGTCTTGGTGCCAATATCTTCTCAAAATCTTGGGAAATTCCTGCAGTTTTCAACTGGCTTCAAGAGGTATTTTCATTTGTTTTCTAGAATCAATTATCTCAAAATAATAAAAAAAATGCTTTAGCTTCCCCTCCCCCTTTAGTACTTCTTACAATTCAGAGCGATCAATTAGTTTCACACTGTCTTAGTTTCATGTTTCTGTAAATGTATTCGGGACTAAGAATAGGGGTGGCCACAGGCCAGGTGGATATGGGCAGGTTTTTAGCTGATTGCAAACTACAAGTGGGCTGGTTCTCAAACCTGCCTAATCAGGGACTTAGGGTTCAGGTTGAAGTGTTAAACGTTCCTGAATCGGGTGGGTTTGAGCAGGTTGAAAATGGGGTTTTGTTCCTTTTATTACTGTCTATTGTCTAATCGTTCTGGGATATAGCATTATTATTACTTTTTTTCTTTGGTTGATTGTGTTGGCTTCTTTTATAAATTTCCGGTAGCCAGTACAAGCAAATAATTTGAATTGCAAAAAATATGTATAATTCTATATGTACTAACATGTGAATGCAAACAGTTGAAAACCTAAGAACTGATATTAAACGAAGAATTATTTGATTCTATTGGTCTGATTACACGATGAATAATCTATGTTTTTTTACTGATTTATTTCTAGGGAAAGCATGAGAGCAGTTTGTAAACATCCTCGTCTACCGGTAGCTTTTCTAAAACAATCCTATGGTGCGTGCTCGTCTAGATCTACCTATAGGCTGCTCCTTAGCCATAGCTGGAATGGACTGTGCAGTAAGATGTGGGAGCACTTCCTTTTATATTTTCATTTTGTACTCTTGATCTCTCAATTTAACATATTCTCTAATTATTCTTTAGTTACTTACAGGCATATGCACCATATCCATATACTGATCCTTATGCTGGAACAATGACTTCTTATGGACCTCAAGCTCTGGTACGCTAACTGCCTCTTGATATGGCAGAGGAACCGGTTTATGTAAATGCCAAGCACCATGGAATTCTGAAGCGAAGGCAGTCGCGTGCTAAGGCTGAACTTGAGAAGAAAGTTGTAAAATCTAGAAAGGTAAATACATGTTAGCTTTAGTGTGTTCTTTGATTATTTAAAACACTAGGAAATTTATAAATTAAATGCATGTGCAACGATTTAACTGGAAACATTAGGGAGGGGAGCGGCTTAGAAAATGAATCCTTTCCTCTTTGAAAATTAAGCGGCGGATTACACATTCACAACAGTCAATCTATTCTGCCATACGGATGAATTGATATTATTGTGGACAGTTCTGATCATAAGTGGTTTCTGTACTTATCTTGCAAAGAGAAATATCTTTGAATCCAATGGTTTCATACAGTTGCTATATGCCTCAAGTGACAAATTGCTTCGATGTTAACCTCCCATAATCTCTTAGGTATCAAACATATAAGCTTCTATATACCAGTAAATTATGCACACTCCGAATATAAATGGCTTCAATAATATATATATATATATATATATATATATAGTCCATAGTCTCGTAATCCATACAAAATAACAAAAGTAATTCTAGTATTATTATGAAAGTGATCATTTAAAAATGGTTGATTATGTGTTCAGTATTAGCATTGTGTCTAAGAAGTGTCTGAAAGCTAATGATACACCTACGTGACTGATGCTTTTCTTTTTCCAGCCATATCTTCATGAATCTCGCCACCAACATGCATTGAGGCGAGCAAGGAGCAAGGGGTTGTGGCGGTCGTTTTCTCAACACCAAGAAGACTGACGGAAACGATGGCAATGCTTGTTCTAATCCTAATAGTAATACCGATGAGGGAGCTAATCAATCTTTTATATCCTCTGGTTCTGAAGCTCAGAGAAACTGTGAACCAAACCAGAACCAATACAAAAGCAACAACAGTCATGATGTCTACTACCAACAGAAGTAGCACACAAACTTCCAAAGGGACGGTTGCGTTTCATCATCATATTCGTGATTTGATCATTACCCTAAAATTTCATAAGCCGCTACTATATGTATTTTATGATTAGCAATGTAATAGTCTTTTGTATTTTATGATTAGCAATGTAATCTTGAACTAGCAGAAATAATGTATGTGAAAATGAATTTTTTATAAATTCATTCATTAAAAAAAAAATTAAAATTTTTTAAAACTTTTAAAAAAAAATTTTTTTTTAATTTTTTTTAAAAAAAAAAAGTTTCCCTACCCCGGCGTTTTTCAAAATGCCAGGGTAGATTTCCCCCCCCCCCCCCCCCCCCCAGAAATAAAAAAATAAAAAAATAAAAAAAGTATATATCGGCGTTTTTGCAAGCGTCGGGGTATATTACAATACCGGCATTTGTAAAAGTGCCGGTGTAGGCTGCCAAACAATCCCCGGCACGCACTCCATCGGTACTTGTTGTGGTGCTTTTCCAAACGCCGGTAGGTTATACACCGGCGTTTATAAATGCCGGTGAAGCCTCAAAAAAGCGCCAGTGAAGGCCTTTCCTATTACTTCGAAGTAATACTTTACCTACTTGAGGCCTAATAGTGTTAGGAATGTGTCTTGAATACTTATGGTTCAAATTAGAAGAAAGTAAGATGAAGCAAGGAGGTCGAAGTGTCAAAAAGAGTAAGAAAACATAACAGCAATAGTGCAGGTATAGTTGCAGTCGACTGTCCCAAGTTGCGGTCGACCGCACCCCTGACCGCACACCCTACCGCAGTTGCACAGGGTTTGGCCAAGAGGAGAATGGTCGACCGATCTTGTTGGACGGTCGACCGACCACGGCATTGTGTTCTTTTAGGCCTCGATTTGTTAGATCGTTTCAGCCCAATCTTCAACTCCAAGTTAGATCGTACGACTCTTATTCAGTTACTTATTTTCCTGGTTATATCGGACGACTGAGAATCAAGATTAAACTTAGAGTTTTTTCTATTCTTCTATATATATTGTAAACTCCTCCAATATGAGAAGATACTACTTCATAGATTATTTTCTCCATTACAAAGAGAGGCTCGAGAGAGAGATAGTTCTTGGTGAGTAAGCTTAATTCCTTGTATTGAGTGAATCAGTAACTCCTTGTAATCTCTTCTAGTTGAATATCTGATCTCCTTATATTTCCCCCCGGATTAAGCAAAAGCTAACCGGGATAAATCATCGTTGTGTTTGTGTTAGATTGGTGGATCTACTTGCTTGCTCAATTTGTTCGTCTCATCTACTTCGACTTCCTCATTGCTCTATTTAGTTCT
This sequence comes from Hemerocallis citrina, assembly GCA_017893485.1. Classification (NCBI taxonomy): domain Eukaryota; kingdom Viridiplantae; phylum Streptophyta; class Magnoliopsida; order Asparagales; family Asphodelaceae; genus Hemerocallis; species Hemerocallis citrina. The sequence goes on from CM030365.1 coordinate 119,265,469, forward strand.
GCTGCGACAACGGACGTTCGGTAATGCCCCAATCCCAACAACTGGTATCAGAACTTCAGGTTGTCGAGTTCCTTGGTTAAGATGACAGGTCATAGTATTTTGAAGATCAAGTAGTTCGAAGGAAAGATCAATTTCAATCTTTGGAAGGTTGACATGAATGATGTCCTTATTTAAGAACGTTTGCAGTTAGCCATTAAGAAGAAAGAAAATCCAACTGAAATGAAGGATGATGGTTGGAAAGATATTCGTGAAAGAGCCATAAGTTTGATCTGACTACCGTTGGTGGACGAGGTCAAGTGCAGATTTCTTGAAGAAACTAATGCGACGAGTTTGTGGGAAAAACTCAAAGCTGACTACTCTAGTTCGTCGTTATTAAATCGGTTGCATTGGAAGAGAAACTTATTCCTTTTATCTATAAAGGAAGGTACCTGTAACCCCTATTGCTCATATTTGTATTTTTAATTATTCTTAATAAAATTCTTGATTATTTATTTTATTTCTGAATGTATTTAACTTCTTTTCATTGTATGGCACGTTGTTCTCTCTCTTGTGATTCATTCTCTGTTTGATTCAGCTTTTTATTCTCATTTATTTGGCATACAAATTTGTTCTTGACCTTGTCTATTGTTTAAACCAATTTCATGGCCTAATTGTCTCTTATTGGATTCTTTTTACCCTATTGGATACTACTCAGTTCACCCAAACCCACATTGTCTCTATTTAAATCTCCTAATTGAACCCTAATACCTATTCTCTCTAGCCATCTCTCTCTCCTACCCTGACCTAGGGTTGGCATTCGGGTCGACCAAGCCGGGTCGGGTCGGTCCCGCCCGGGTTGGAGTCTGACTTGGGCAGGTTCGGGTCGGGTCGGAGGGTTAACTGGGCCTGGCCGGGCAAGGTCAAAGTGGTGAATTCGCGATCCGCCCAACCCGTGAACCCTTTCGGGTCCAACCCGGGTCGGGTCGGGTCACGGGTTGGCCCGGTTAGAGAGTTAACAATTTTTTTTATTTTAAAAAAAAGTAATTTTAATAATAAACATTAAAAATCATAATAATAATAATAAGATTGAAATAGTAAAATTGCCACAAAAAAAATGATATATTATTCATATGATTTCAAGTTATACAAGTTTCACAATTTGTAATAAGAAATAAAAAATTTCTACAAATTTGTTTTATACAATAACAAATTTCTTATATACAATTTCAATTTACTTCAATTTTTCTAATTTTAAATAACAAGCAAAGATTTAATACAATTTTTTATCTATTTACAATTGACTTCAATTTGATGGCCTTCAATTTGTTGTTATTGACTTCTTGTTGTTGGTCTTGAATTCTTCATTTAGGTTGCTATTGTTGTTGTTATTGTTGTTATTGTTGTTGTTCCGGCGAGTTGCTCCCACATGTGGACGTAGATAACACTTTTTCTTGTGTCCTATCTTCAGCCTTCAGCCAGTTTTTTGTGCAAACAAGCATCTCTAACGATTGGGGCTTCAAGCAATTCTTGTAATCAGTTAGAACCCTGCCACTTGTAGAAAATACACTTTCAGAAGCAACTGTAGAGACATGAGGAGTTAGTAGATGTTTAGCCATATATTTAAGAATACTATAAGTGTGTTCATGGTCTTTCCACCATTGTAAAATATCTAGTGAAGAACTAAAATACTCAGAATCTTGTTGGTTATACCAATTTAATTCATTTGGTTGATTATCCTAGGTTTTTTTTATTCAATTTGTGCAAATAAATTAAATGTTTTATCATCAAATTTACTCTTACCCTTACCTTTAGAAGTAGCAGAAGAAGAACTAACTACAAAAGTTGTACTACTGGAAGCAAAAGATCTATCATAATAATCATACAAGTTATTCAATGTAGATTCAAATTTAACTGAAAAAGAAGCGCAATCAATTTCAGAATCATCATCCCTAAGTAAATTAAAAAACATTTCAATCAAACTCTTCGTACCTTCTAATTTGATATGAGGATCCATAACGGTAGCAAACAATACAACATTGGAAGAGGATTAAAATACTTCAAAAATTTTGTGTATGCAGGTTTGACAATATCACCAACAAAAGAATCATCTAACCTTTCCTTAACAGTTTGCATCATAGTAACTATTGAAATAAAAATGGTACTAGAAGTAGATTCATATGATTTTGAAATTTTGAAAGTTGCGGTTTTAAAAGGTTCTAAAAATTTCAACAAAGATTCGGTAAAATACCAATCGGGGGGAGTCATTTCAAAATTTGGCATATTTTCTGCGATACAAAAATCATTTATACATGCTTTATATTCGGTAACAACCTGTAGTAAATCAAAATTAGAGTTCCATCGGTGTTTAACATCCTTTGGAAATTTTCTAAAAGGTACATTTGAAATCGTACACCAATTTTTCCATTCTTGAAATATGGTGCCACTTAATGCAATAAAATGTACACAATTTCTAATTTTAAATATATATGGTTCTGCTATTTTTAATGCATCTTGAACACATAAATTTAAAATATGACATGCACATCTAACATGAAAAATATTATCAGATGGAGGATTTAATGCAATTTTTAAAATACTAATTGATGCATTGTTGTTAGATGCATTATCAAAACTAATATACATAATTTTATCGCGAATATGAAAAACATCACAAATTTCTAAAATATGGTTTGCTATTTCAATGCCACTATGGGGATAGGGCAACGCAGCAAGTGATATGATTATTTTTGGAAGAATCCAATCACTGTCGATCCAATGACAGGTTATTCCCATCATTGGAATATTGTTGCAACCCGTCCAACAATCCGAAGTAACTAACTCTACAAGTTAAACTCCATAAAATTGCAATCAAAGTGTCCTTCATTTCATTGTACATTTTAAAACAATCCGATTTGCAAGTATTTCTAGGGATTCTTCTAAAATGAGGGTTTAAGGCGGTTTGATTAAAATTTTCCAAGTCCCTACACTAGGGATAGGAAAATGGTAACTCTTCCTTTATTACTAATCGGACCATTTCTCGACGAAGAAGATCGGGATCATAAGGGTGGCTATCAACTAGACCGGTCCTAGGGTGGATTTTTTGTTGGCCGGGTAGGTCAACAAGAAGTTCTTTATTCACACTTAGGATGTGTCACTTAATTGTACTTGTGTCCTCACCCTTCTTCCATTTGTATTGCTTAGAACATGTTTTACAAACTTTCAAACCTACACCAGAAAAATTTTCGTCCGGAATATAATCGTAAAATTTATGCCAATGGCTACTTTTCCCTCTAGTTTTCCTACCACTAGCAGGTTGTGTTGTTTCGGTTTCTTGTTGTTGTGGTTCTTCTTCTAATTGTATGTCTCCTACAAACTCATCGTGTGTACCACATTGTAGGGTAGGAGGATCTTGGTACTCTTCGGCAGGCTCATTGTGTGGGATAATTGGTGGCCTACGGGAAGTGCCGGTAGAATTTTGCCCACTTTGGTTACGACCGCTACTGCGTAATCTAGACATGTTGATATGTAGTAGTGTATGTAAAAAAAGACTACACAATATAGGAGCGATAAGTTACAAAAAAAAAATCTAGAAAACAAGAGGGTTGTGAGAGAAAAGATCAAAAAACCAACAAACAAATAAGATACCAAAAATTATAACTACAAAAAAAATAAAAATAGAAGAAGAGGGATATGAAATTTTGATACCGTTCACCGTGGATATGCGTATATAAAAAAAACCAATGAAAATAAGAATAGAAGTCGAAGTAGAAATCCGGAATTGAAGACTCGAGGAGAGCTTGGAGGAGAGTTGAGGACTTGATCACTTGGAGTTGGAGGAGAGTTGCAGACTTGAAGACGTTGTTGAATTTTGAGTTCGATACGATCGGAATTTGATCGTGTATATGTCTTGCTATCTTGTTTGTTCAATTGTTCACAAATTGAAATGAATTGAGTAATAATAGTAGAGAGAGTAAGAGAGTAAGGTGTGAATTTTTTGTTTGAATTTGGGGGGTATTTATAGGGTAAAAATTTTAAAATAACAAAAAAAATGCCAAAAACAGCTAGAAGAGCCGTTGGAACGGCTCTTTGGTGAACAGTAGCATTCAACGACCGTTGGACCCGGGGGTCAACGGTCGACCCGGAGCGGATCGAACGTTTGACCCATACGGGTCAAATGGTTCGCAACCCACAGGTCGACCCGCGGGTTGGCGTGCGGTTGGCTTCTTTATCGCGGGTTACCGGGCCGGGTTATACAGGTTGGATTCGCTGATTTTGCAACCCGGGTCAATCCGTTAACGTTAACGGGTTCGACCCGAACCCAAATCGGGATTTCACGGGCCGGGTTGAACGGGCGTGTAACACCCCGAATTCCAAAATACAACTGAATTCGAGATTCCACAAGATCTTTACACTTCTTTCGTACAATTTTACAAGGAATTTAAAACTTTTCACTTTACATCAGAGTTTACAAGAAATCTTTACACTTTACATTTTACAGCGGAAGCAAAATTACAATATTTATATAAATGAAAGTACAACAACATTTGAATAATCTCGAAACATCAGTTCTTCTTTAATCTTTATCATGTCATTTATCCTGCATACAAAACTGTGGGTACGTCAGTTTATTCAACTGACGAATATTATACACGGTCATACTCTCTATGCCGGAAATAGTATAATTGATTTTCCATATTTAACAAACACAAACTTGTTCACATATCAAACTAAGGGGAATATCCTATTGATGTCGTGTTGTGATTGTGCACTTAGTCCTTAATGCAGTTATTCATATTACATGACACTAATGCGCACTTGTTCGGATTCTATGCATCCCATACTACATAGGTCCGAGGGCAAGCCTCTTAATCGTTCTTCATCTTGTAGGGTTCAATCCCTCGTCATGACTTATTCTACTACTGTAACTACGGTAAGTATCCTAGATGTCCTATGAGTACGAGCTCGTGTACAGAAAAACTGGAGGGGAATCTCACGTCATGTCACGACGCATCGTGAAGACTATCTATGGACAATTCAGCCTCCTTCATGGCACACGATCCTCTCGCAGTCACCAAACACCCCACAAGCGTCGCCAAGATCCCGATAATTCCGGAGTAGTGCCCACGTCATGTCACGACGCATCGTGAAGACAAACTGTGAATCACACCCACATCGTAGACTCGAGGCCCTCATACTTGTGTTTTTCTCTCACTTTCATCACCTCTTCACTATGTACTAATTCTTAATTTAATGAAATCATGAAAAAAATCAATCTCTTGGAGTTAGCCCTCTCACTAATACCGGTCTTATTTCTTTCGTTTCACAATGACTCAAACTTGGTCTTTTCAATTTCAATAATCATATCTCATCACTTTTCACTTGTCGGTGTGAGTTTTGGCTACACCCTAATTTTTAATTTTAATTCACAAATTCACAATCTGAGTTGTCAAACTCAAGAACATTTCTTTTTTTCAATCACATGATTTCCAATCTTTTCATGAGTCAATAATCATACATGTAGTTCAATTACACAACATGCATTCATAACCAATATGTATCTCCACATTTAAAATTATATCACAAAATATCTAGTCAAAGTGAATATTCACAAACTCATCATTGTCACACTATTCTTTAGTAAGAATAACTCATATAAAACTTCACATTTATATTTTCTTTCTATAGATTTTCCTTTTTCAATACTTATCTCAATTCCTTTGTGAAAACACATTTTTATTAAATTATACGAGTGTGAAACTATAGTTCTGAATACACTTTTACTTCCAAAATACACTTTATTTCATTCCAACAACTCCCAATTAATTTTCATAAGTCGTATATGAATTTAGAATAATAACGATATTTTTTTCGGAATTTTTACACATCAAGAAAATCCAAAAAAATCACTTTTAAAAAAATAACATTATGGCCGCACCAAGAATCGAACCCACGACCTAGGAGAAGACAGCCGCACGCGCTAGCCAACTGGCTGCTTGCGCTCAGCGATATAGAAGGGGAGATAGAGGGTTATATACTCTCTGTTCGAAATCTGAGTTAATTTTTAAAACGCAAATAAAAGAAGGTGGCCACAAGTATCGAACCAACGACCTCAACACACACACACCCGCGCTACTATAGCGCCAAAGGGCTCACCGACCACTTGAGCTATAGGCTCAAGTTATCACAATTACAACTCGAATTATATTTAATTCAACTCTCTATTCATTAGAACATTTCCATGTTCAAAAGATCTTATTTTTGTTTTGCTTGCACTAAAAATCCTATAAATCTCCAGAATGTATATTTTAACATAATTTAACACTCCAGTATTTTTAAAATAATTTTTCAGTAAATTAATACTCATTTCTCATAGAATTAATTCAAATTTGCATACTACTCTTTTCATAACTCATTTTTACATTTCTCATACAACTTAGTATTAAAATTTTCTACATTAATCCCTGTTTTTCCCTCTTTCATAAACCCAAAATCATAGTGTAATTTATTCATTCCAAACAATATCACGAAAGTCCATCTAAGCACACAAAACAATAATTTCATCAACTAGCATTTTGTACTTAGTTTTGACATTATCAACAATCCCAATTCATATTTCCATAACTACAAAACGATTCGCATACAACTTAAGATTCATGACAAGATAACATGTAATCTATCAAGCATCAATTTAACCAACTAGCAAGTCCTTTTTCCAATTAAGTGTACTCTTATTAGTTTCTTTCATGCATTATCATTTCAATCACCCCTAATATGGTATCTAGTTAGAAATATAGAAAACCACCCACCTTATTTGGAAAGAAAAATTCACAACACCTCCTAAACAAAAGAGTCCTTCTCCTCCTAGATTGAGCTTGCCAAACGAGTTCTCCTCCTCCTCCTTGATGTGCAACCCGAACCTCCAATAGTGCAACCCGAGCGCTCCTAGTAGCCGGCCTCCTTGATGCAAGCACAACACTCAACTCTCAATCTTTTATTCTCACTTCCTACTAATAATCCACTACTAATAATTGTATTCTTTTACTACAGGTTTGGAGAATGAAGAGTGCAAGAATAACTAGGCTAGGGGAGGTATTTATACTAAATTTTGGGACAAATAGAGGGCTAGGATTGATATAGGAGTTAAAGATCGAAGGTTAGGATTCAAGGGGAAGTTGTAGTAACCAACCATGATCCCAAAACTACCTCCCACAAACTCCACTCTCTTCTTTTCCCTCCTAAACCCATCCGGCCTCACAAAAGTGCGCAAAACAAGTGCACGTGCAATGCACATGTTTCCAATAGTCTCCCATTTTTAAAAGTTGTACATTTTATTTTTTATAAAAAAAATCTATAAAAATTGTCTATAGTACAAGTTGTAATAGAAAGAGAATAAACTCATGGGCTTTTATTTAATGGGCCAAAATAGCTTACATTTAAAAATAAATTAATTTGGGCTAAAAAAAAGGAAACTTATGTTTGTTAAAAATGGGCTTTAATAAAAATAATGGAAAAAGGCATATATATATATATGTATGTGTACTCATTTGTCCATGTAATGAAAATAATTATAAAAATTTATATCACTAGATTTGCACGTGCATATTACGTACAAAAAAAATAATAATTTTTATAAATGAAAATTTGGGGAATTACAGGGCGGGTCGTAGGTCGACCCGCCCCGTTTGCCATCCCTACCCCGACCTACCTCCCAACCCATCCTCCTCACTATCGTCGTTCTTCTCCGACGCTGGTGACACCCACCAACCACCAGACCCCCTCCCGATCCTCTCCTCTTCCCCTTCGTTGTCGTCGACTCTGCAACGCCCAGCCGTATAGCCCGCAGTGCCGCCCCATGCGCCTGTCCCCGTTTGAGTCCTACGCTGCAGCGCAGCCACGACACACCCCCAGGCCGCCACTGTCGCTGTGACTGCCGCTGCTGCCACTCCTTGTCGTTGTCTTATGTTGGTGCCGCCACCCTTGCTGGTGTTGCTACTGTACGCTCTTGCTGTTGTTTGGCTGTTGTCTCTTGGGTGTGTGCTCATACGTCGTGTGCACGTGTTTTTGGTTGGATTGGATCTCATCTCTCGTCTCTTTGTTCATGTGTTCGCTGTCCGGGATCCGTTCCCGTTATTCAATTCTTCGTTTTCTTCGTCTCCACAAATAAGCAAGTAGCTTGTATGTGTTCTTTTTGTCATACAAGTTAATACCGTAAGTAATCTAGTATGAAAATATTTGTACTCTCATGATGATCCATATTTGTTAGTTTAATCGTTGACATCATCTCTTGATCATGAGTAGTTACAATAATTGACACCCGTTGCATGAAAACAATTAGATTAGTGGACATCTTGATTGTATGTTGTTTGTGTCACACCGTATGTTGTAGATGACTGTTGCATAGATATTTGTTGGACATATTATCTCATTATAGACCATTTATTCACATGCCATGCTGATTTGAGTAACCCACATATACCATGCTTTGTATGACATCTAGATTGGACCGTTTGTAATTATGTTGTTTGATAAAATGCATAAAAGAACTTTTGTTTTGCTTCTGTCCTACTTTGTACAAAATTTAGACCATGTTAACAATAGTAAAATAAATAAGTTTTTGAACATAATTTGTAGCCCATGATTTCTAGTTTCCAAATCTTTCGACGGATCTGAATTCCGAGTTTTGATGCATGAGTTATTGTCGTTTTACTGCATAAATATCGCATTTTCCAGATTCTGAACTATATGTATTCTGTATGAAATTTTATTTTAAAACTGATATTAAAAGTAGAATTTGAACCCTATATTTTGCTCAGCATGTTTAGATATGATTGGGAGCAATCCCTAATTTTTGTGAAATTAATTAATGACTTTTGTATCTCATATCAAACTTATGAAACTAGTCGATATATTTCCAAATTGCATATTGTTCAGTAAAGAATTTTGTTTTCAACCTGGTTCTATTCGTTTTTTATGAAAACTATGTAAATATGAACTGTAGCCTGAATTGTCTATTTTATCACCCATTTGACGGATATGGATTTCGAATTACATTTTATGAGTTATCTCTGTTTTGGTACTGCTGTGTCTGAACTTTCAGAATCGAGATTTTGTTGCATTACTCTATTTTTCCAATTTTGTTGACTATACTATCTGTAATATAAATTCATGATATTTTATATTTTGAAACTAGATATGTTAAGGAATCTTCCAAATTTTTCTCAGATTTAATTATGATTATCTTAAACTTTTTTCATGCTTATAAACAAGATTTTGTATTTTCTGGCTAAACACGATTTCTGTATAAAATGCTGTTTTCAACACTGTTTCTGTGGCTGATATGTGACTTATATATATGTGCTGGAATTGGAAGAAAGTCTAGTTTCTAGATTTTTTGACGGATCTGGATTTTCTATTCTGTAGCAACAGGAATCTCAGATTTGGTACAGTAGTATCTTGCTGTCCAGAACTGAAAATTTTGTTGTTTTGACTATTATGAGTTGTTTTTATCAACCGTTGCAATCACTATTTCACCTTAGACTTATTTCCTTTCTTGCCATGTCTTTAGCCTGTTCTATTCATTCACACATGTTTATTGATAATAAAAGAAATCAAGCTGGGGTTTTAAGGGAAAAGATTGAGTAGTGGACAATATAGAATTACATATTCAGAAGTGACTTGTTTTCCTACTGTTTACTATGGTACATACTGTTTATCTCTGGATGCATGAAGGCATGATCCATGACCCCATTTTTTTATTATGTTACTTTTACCGTTTGTCTGAATATATTGCCCTATAGAAGTTCCACTACAAAATCTTAAAGCGAAACTGTTTGATGTAGCAACTATGTGGTAAAATCTGGGACGCATGAAGTGCTACGTAGTTAGTAATGAACATTAGATATAAGAATAACTATTTACACTATCACATCCTGTTGCGATTACTGTGGACTTTACCGTTACTGTTGATTACTGCTACCGTTGACACACTACTCTTGTTGATTACTGCTACCGTTGACACTGTTTCTATTGATCCTTACTGTTACTGTTATGCTTCTCCTGTTATCACTACACTGTTTACAGTCATCTGTAGACTATTATATTTACTATTTTCTTCATGTTAGTATTTCCTGTTTAGTTAGTTTTTCCTCTATTTTCCTACTTGTATTGCTTACGGCCCAGACTTGCATCTAACCGGCGATATATTTTCCTATTTTTCCTATTTTTCTTATAATTGCCATATGAGCAGGTTTTGCTGATCAATTGCCTAATGGAGTTGGTGAGCAAAAATTTTGAGCTGCGCAAATTAGAATTATTTGCTTAAAATATTTTGATGAACTATTTTATTTCATGAACTGTATTGCGATTATATTTGGGCTTATTATCTCAGGATTATTGTTTTGTTTTGGATCTAGTATTTATTAGAACCTTTATTATTGATGCAATAAATACTGTTGAGTTATGACTGCTTTTGCATGCCTGGTTAGAGTATACTGTTATATTTACTGTTATAATGAGTCAAGCATGTCTGTACAGCTTATGGATGGTGAAAACTATCCGCTGGGCTTCATCACGTACCATATTTCATATTCTTTTGGGAAGCGGGGCGTGACAGTACCGATCTCCAAGACCACATTACAGAGTTCAACAAGGTATTATCTGAACTTCGGGTAATCAACGCGGATGTGTGTGAGGAAGATAAAGCTTTCAACCTGATATATTCACTGTCCGATTTGTACGAGCCTTTTATCACATCCATGCTACACGGTACATCTGCCAAGGAGAGTATTTCGATAGATACTGATTGAAGAAAAATCAACTTAGGAAGGATACTCAAAAATTATCGTCTATTCCTATAAGTTGTCTAGCAGTGGAAGGTCCTTTAGGGGGAAGACAAAGTGATTTGCAAAGGGATTCGATCCGTTGCCGATATTGCAAAAGATCAGGGCATATCAAGAAAGACTGTTTAAAATTGCAGAATCAGGAAAGCGCCAAGAATGAAAATTCACCCGCTAAGAGCATCCACTATCGTTTCTAAAAACCCCAAAAATAGCAATCGATTTAGAAAAGTATATCATGGTCGTTTGCTAAAATCCCAAATATTAGAATAGGAGTGAATAGTGCTTCACTAAACTTAGGAGTGGCTTTGGGGAAATGCTAAATGTAGAAGACGAAAGATCTTCTTCCGTTTGAGAAAAAAAATCGAATGGACAGATGAAGAAGCTCTCTCTCTCTCTCTCTCTCTCTCTCTCTCTATTTAAAAAAAAAACCCAATAAGCGTTGGATGGATGATCTCGCACTGTCCCAAAAAAAATTTGAAAAATTATTTATGAAAATTCCACCCATTTAATTACAAGAATGCCATTTAAAAATTTTCAAATAAAAAAACCCAAAAATGGTGGGACGGATCATCTTCATCCGTCCCACAAAATTTTTCAAGAAATATTTACAAAAACGCCATCCTAAAAATTACGAAAATGCCATTATACAAAAAAAAGGAATAAAGGATTAAATGGAAGATGTTCTTCCATCTCTTCTAAAATTTGGCTTTTTACGACTGCAGCGCTCACCTTCAATTGCTATTTCCTAAATCCTATATATGCAAAATTTAGGATGAATGATAGTGGATGCTCTAATGTGGTTAGTGCCTTTGATTCAAGTGATTCGTGTCTTCTGGTTTCAAATTCTTTAGAAGTGAATTCTAGTTGGTTTCTTGACTCAGGAAGTTCTTCTTATATTTGCTCCGAGAGGGAGTTGTTTTCTACTTATAAGTCTACTACAGAGCATTGTGTGGGGATGAGAACTTGAGAGATTTGTGAAGTAGTAGGTGAGAGGACGATTGAGTTGAAAATGCCAGGTCTAAATATCTTCACTTTAAGGGATGTTTTGCATATTCCTCTGCTGAAACGTAATCTAATTTCCTTGGGAACTCTTGATGCATATGGCTGCAGGTACATAGCTTGAGGTGGAGTTATGTCTGTTTTTCAAGGTCGTCGTAAGGAGATTTGAGGTATGAGAGTGGTTAGGCCAAGCCAAAACAATCTCTACGAGCTTTGGAGAATCCAAAATACCTGTGCAGGTATTATTACTTCTTTTTCCGTTATTTCCGCAAGCTGATCTAGTTAGCCGCAACTAGCATCATCGAGACGAGACTACGACGTTTGAATATTGTCGAGAGGTGGAGAATGCCTAAGGGTATGTGGAATTCGTGCGGAGGTTAGCAACTCCGTGAGTATATTTACGGAGGTGTACCCTTGAAGGGGTATACTGGAATTGGTGAGATTGGGTAGAGATCAGTTCAACAAGAAGAAGAAGCTATTGTTCTAAGTTTTTTTTGCAAGTAGTGTTCATTAGAATTTGGAGATGAATAATCACATCATGTAATAGCACTCGTATGCAATCTAAGGTGGAGTTTGTTAGGAATGTATCTTGAATACTCGTGGTTCAGATTAGAAGAAGGTAAGATAAAACACGGAGGTCGAAGCGTCAAAGAGAGTATAAGAAAACAGAGCAGCCTTAGGCAAGCATAATTGCGGTCGACTGTCCCAAGTTGCGGTCGACCGCACCCCCGACCGCACACCCGACCGCAGTTTCACAGGGTTTGGCCGAGAGGAGAATGGTCGAACGGTCTTGTTGGACGATCGACCGACCACGGCATTGTGTTCGTTTTGGATCCCTATTTGTTAGGTCGTTTCAGCCCAATCTTTAACTCCAAGTTAGATTGTACGGCTCCTATTCAGTTACTTCTTTTCCAGAGAATCAAGATTAAACGTAGGGTTCTCTCTATCCTTCTATATATATTGTAAACTCCTCCAATATGAGAGTAGAGTATTTCATAGATTATTTTCTCCACTACAAAGAGAGGCTCCAGAAAGAGATAGTTCTGAGTGAATTTAATTCCTTGTATTGGGTGAATCCTTGTAATCTCTTCTAGTTGAATATCAGATCTCCCTATATTTGTTCCTGAATTCAGCAAAAGCTAACCTAGATAAAATATCTTTTTGTTTGTGTTAGATTGGTGGATCTACTTGCTTACTCAATTGGTTCATCTCGTCTACTTCGACTTTCTCATTGCTCTATTTAGTTTCGCTGCGACAACGAGCGTTCATTGACGTCCCAATCCAAACAAATAGTACTACCGAAATGCTCACGATGCTATATCCAAAGTTATGGTGAGAGTATAGATAGGGAGGGATTTAAACATATCCTCCCTTTTTTAGGGAAATAGGAAATGTTTATAGCAATACTTCTTTTAATATAGTTTCTTCAAATATGTTCCCTAGTCTGATCTTAAACTTAATGGCTGCTATGTGAAGTATCTCTTCCTCATTGGTAGTGAGATTACTCTTCAAACAAATAGTAAAGACTAAGAGCATCCACGGTCGTTTCTTATATTTGTCAATTTCTCAATTTTTGAGAAATGGGCTGCTGCAGTCGTTTGCTATTTTGCCATTTTTTAGCAAAATAGCTACAGTTCATTCTTATTTTTGAGAAACGAATTTGCCATTCTCAAATTATAAGAGACGGAACAACATGTTCCGTCCCTAATTTTTTTCAATTTTTTAATGGGATCAGACGAGACAATATGTTTCGTCTGACAATTTTATTTATTTATTTTTTTAAAAATTGATCGGACGGTCTTGATGAAGAGAAAAAAAAAATCAAAAATCAAAAATTTGCTTGGACGAGACAAGTTGTCCCGTCAAGCAAAAATGCATGGGACGGGAGAACCCGTCCATGAATTGTGGGCAATTAGATTAGGGCCAAAACTTAGTTTAGGTAGTAATTAATTAGGTTTAGGTAATATTTTATTATTTAATTTATTTAATTAAACTAGTTTAATACATAATCACTAATTAAATAACTCTTAAAAAAATCGGGACGAAACAATATGTCTCATCTAGTTCAAATTTTAGCAAAATTATAGCAAAGCACCGTTACAGATAAATTACCTATTTACTATTACTGCAGTTGTTATATTCTAACAAATGAGAAACACCTCTGTGAATGCTCTAAGAAACAATTAAAGCTTCTTGGAGTCCAGTCCCTAGCCATCAATCTAGAAAAGGTGAGGGGTCTTTTTCACGTGCAATAACAAATGCACATGTACCAAACTACTCCAAGAGAAGCTGAGAAAAATAGCAAGATGAGAGTGGATATGCAATGAGTGGTAGAGGATGATGAAAGTATTGTTGCAATTCAAATTCCTTTTATGACATAAAAAAAAGAGAGAAAATATGAGAGATAAAGAGAGGAGCTTATGTACTGAAAAATTAAGAGTGATTAGATATGCATGTGCAATGAGTTGTAAGAGTATGATCAAGGCCTGGCTGCTAATGGGTTTTATGATCAAGACCTTTTCTAATCTAGTGGATCGTCAAAACAGTGTGCATGATAATGACCAATATCCTTGTGCCTTTTATCTTTTGATGAAATGACAGAAAGGAGGCCCAGCTTGTCATTATAGCAAGCAACCCAGTCAAGTTACAAAAACAAACCATTTAAATTCAGTCATCTCTAATATTATAATCGGAGGGTTTAAGTTATCATTTGTGAATATACCAACTTATGTGTATCACTCATGCATAACTAATATAAAAAATGTTTCAGGTTCGAGATCATATTATGTCAGAGTTTTTACGTTAAAATATATATATATGAGAAACTTTATTTTTTTGAAATAAAAGGCAAGAGAATTGACCCTGATACTCATAAATAAACTCAGTCATTACAACGATAAGTCTCATTACATCAAAAGGTATGCGAAAATAAAACATAATTAAAAGTCTCGCATATGCCTGCTAAAACATACGAGCAGCATAATAACTCCAAAAGGCAGCAAATCCTACTCAGACCTTGCACCACAATCCGCCACCACCCGTCCTCCATCCTAGAGACAGGTGTGGCCAGCTGATCTCATCAGTTGTTGCCGAATGCATTGCCCGCATTAGTGGAAGAGAAAAGATGACCTGTGCGTGCTTTCTTCCTCGTTCCTGGGATGGACAACCAAGAAGACGTGAGAGAGAGAATTTTATACATCATTTGAACAAAATTACTAGAATGATTTCTAAAGCAGACATCGTTCCTATTAATCCAAATGACCCATAAACAAGCAGCCACTAAGCAATCCCACTCCCTGCGACGTCCCCATACTAACTCAAACTCTCTAAACTCATTCCACAGATAAGACACACATACGGAAAAAGCGGACAAGCCAAAGCCTAAGAGAAGAAATTCTCAAATACTTTTACTATACACACAATCGAAAAAAAGGTGACTGATAGTCTCAATCCCGCTCCCGCATCTCGGGCAAGAGACCAAGGTGATTAACCATCTCTTAGCAAGATTTGCTCTAGTTAAGATAGCTTCCTTGGATACCAACCACAGGAACGACCGGACTTTGTGTGGGGCACACGTATTCTAGATAACTTTATTCGCAACACATCTAATCCCCCCGTCGGAGAGAGCCGGGTACATGGCTCTGATCAAAAATTTGTTGTTGGACTCTGTGCACCATCCCCTCTCATCCTGTTGGTTACCCAAAGCAGTAGTGTAATTCCCAAGCCAGGAATAGATTGGAAAAAGACTGGTATGTGCGTTGGCATTACTTGATGGTAATAATCTAATCTGCCACGAGGATCGAACCCAGTAGTCTGAAACCAATGCAGATTTATTGTAGGACCTCGTACAAATCTCAGGAAATAAGGAAGCCAGCGTATTGGGATCAGCCCAAGCGTCGAGCCAAAATATGGTATTTTTTCCATCCCCGTCCTACTTAGGGAGTGACAGTGGAACAGGTCACCCACTCTGTCAATACCTCTCCAAATCGGGGAAATGCCTCTACAGTGCCCCCCCCCCCCCCCCCCCAATTTGAATCGTCTCTACTTTCTATACCGAAGCCAAACAGTGCCTTGGGCAGGAGAGCGGCAGGAATGAATCTTCCACCACCATTTGCATAAGAGAGCTTTGTTCATTTCTCGGAGATTTAAGATTTCCAAACCTCCAAACTCTTTTTCCCGACAAACTACGCTCCATCTGACTAATGGCAGGCCTTTACCATCCTCTCGACTCCCCTTCCATAAGAAGTCTCTATGAATTTTGTCAATCTTATTGATAACCCAAGTGGAGAATTCATAGATGGACATCCAATATATCGGGAGATTGGATAGTATAGCGTTAATAAGAGTGATTCTGCCTCCCAGCGAAAGATGTTTCCTCTTCCAACCGGGATCATCCAATCATTGCGCTTGAGTCTACCTAGGCACAATGGGACTCCTAGGTACCTAATGGGAAACTTCCCAACTTTACAATCTAGCATGCTTACCAGGAAAGTCAGGGCCACCTCTTCACATCTGCCTAGGCCGATGATGTTGCTCTTATCATAGTTAACTTTGAGTCCGCACCAAGCCTCAAAGAACACCATAATCCCTTTGTAAATGAGAACCTCGTTAATATCATTTCTCCCAAAAAAGAAGTGTATCGTCAGCGTACTGAAGAATGGGGATGCAGTGAATACCGTCCAGACTTCCAATGCCTCATAGGAGATTTTGGTTGGTGCAATGCTGTGTCATTTTAGAGAACACATCGGCTACCAAAGAGAAAAGTAGAGGGGTAATGGATCACCCTATCGAAGACCTCTTTTGCAAGAGATTAGGTTGCCAACAGTACCATTCACTACTACTGATGATTTACCGCCCCTAATGCACTTGTTAATCCAACTGATCCATTTGGGACCAAAATCTCTAGACTCGAGTACCTCTATAATACTATCCCATTCCACCGTATCATAGGCCTTTTCAAAGTCAAGTTTAAGCAGAAAGCCCTCTACTCTGTCTCTATCACACTGAAAGATGGTCTCATGGGCAATAGCTATACTATCTAAGATGCCACGCTCTTGAATGCATCCACTGTGAGCCCGGTGGATGATGGCACTAAGCCACGGATTCATTCTTGTAGCCAAAACTTTCGTGATGATCTTAAAAGAACAATTCAGAAGGCTAATTGGTCTTAGGTTTCCAACCTCTTTGACCTCGTCAGTTTTGGGAATTAAGACAATGGGAACATAATTGAGCCGACCAATCTAAGCGTTACTCTCAAATAGTTCGTCAAAATGCAGAAGATATCCATTTTAATAATGTCCCAAAAAGAAGAGTAAAAAAATACAGGAAAACCGTCAGGCCTAGGCGATTTATCCTGACCTAATTCTTTGTTCGCACTGAGAATCTCACTCATCTCAAAAGATTTCTCTAACTCCTCTGGGTTGCCGATATTAGGTCGGTACCAGAAGAACTCATGAAGATGGCACAAGCCCTCTCTAGAATGCCCTAGAAGGCCTCTAAAGTGATCCTCTATATGACAGCATACCGAGCTTTGATCTGACACCTACCTATTGTTAATGTTAAGCCCAGAAATAAAGTTCGATCTTCTCCGCCCGTTAGCTATCCTATGGAAGTATGTCGTGTTGGCATCCCCATTTTGTAGCCATTGTTCTCGACATCTTTGCCTCCAATAGTCATCCTCTTTTTGGAAAAGCGCATCAAGGTCTAGTCTGGCCCTATGAATATCCTCTAACTCCGATGTGGATAATCCTCAGCCCTCTACTATAAGCTCTAGTTCATGAATCTGCCCCCACAATCCTTTCTTTATCCCTCTTATCTTTCCTTCTCTCTTCGCCTGCCCAACGTCTAAGCCTACCTCTAAGTCTACTGATTTCAACATTCCAAGTAGAGACAGCACCCCTACGAACACCCTTTCTACTGTCAATGGGCTCATTCCAAGAGTTCTCCACAATGGAATGTAGGTTACTGTTTCTAAGCCAAGCTTTCTCGAATTGGAACATTTTGATTTTGGGTCGGTTCTCCCCACCAGATGGGAGAATCAAATGAACGTGATCAGAGGTTCGTCTAAAGGCCGTCATAGCCGCAGCAAGGGGGAATTGAGCTTCCCAATCATGCGACACAAAAATTTGATCTAATTTAGCCATAATGGGATAGTCGTGCATATTCGACCACGTAAATTTACGGACAGAGAAATGGATCTCGCGTAAATCTAACAAGTCGATGACCCCATTGAAGATAGCTCTCTCTCAGCCTGGCTACACCCTCTACCTAAGTGTTCATCCATGAAGCGAGTGATATTGAAGTTCCCCCCGATAATCCACGCATTTCCCCAGTGATTATGAATATCATCCAGTTCAGTCCAAAATGATGAATGCTCAGCAGCACCGTTCAGACCATAGACCATCAAGAAAACTTGCACAAAATCATCTCTCTTACCTCTAAGTCTCAAGGAAACAGAGAATTCTCCGATGAAGAGATCAAGGCATTGAAAGAAATCAGCATTGAACCCCATCGAAATCCTTCCCGCCTAACCTTGAGATGGTTTAGAGCACCATTCCCAGTTCCTATACGAGATAAGCCTGTCAAGAAAATCTGCTTGTTGGGAAGCCAACTTTATCTCACACAGTCCTATCACTGAAGGATGATGGTAAGACAGAGTCTCTCTTACAATCCTACGTTTCTTACTACTATTTAACCCTCTAATATTCCAGAAGACGTATACCATTGGTCAACATGACAAGGGTCTCTCGGATGGTATGACCATCATTAACTACTGGGGTTTTTAACCCAGTCTCTAATTCTCTTAGCGCAATCTAGTTGGGATGACCAATCACAACCCAAATCAACTCTACAAACCTTGGCTAAACTAATAAGCATGGAATCAGTAATGAAATCAATAATTGCACAATTATAATTTGACTCACCTGCCAAGGCTGAGCTGAGGGTTTTAAGCTTGACTGCTGAGGCAATCAGATCATCTTTGGAGATCGGGCGGTCCCCATACTTTTCCCTTTGTTGCGAGCTGCGTCTGAGATCCTCTACACCTTTTCTTTCCCTTTCCCTTTACCGGAGATTTCTTGCCTGAAAGGAGGGGAGGCCTCCAATTTATCCTCTCTCTCGATGTCCCACACTCTAGCGGCCATAGTAAGGGGAGACTCCTCTTCAATGTTTTTAAGCACATCAATCAAGTCTTCATCATTGGGGGAATCAAAACTTGCTTTCCTCGACTCACAAACATAGTCCCGGTCAGCTTCAACACTGTCTCTTTCCTCTTCACTCTCATAACTCCTCTTTCTAGACTGAGACGTCAATAAATCCCTTAGTATTTTGCCATCCTGGCGGCTTGAGATAAAGTAGGCTCATCATCCGACAGGGTCAATCTCATAGGCTGTAGATCCTTATCTCTAGTATTAACTCCCCTATTCAAATTGGACCTGCCACAATTAGCTTTCTCTATGATAGTCCTAGGTGGCCCATGTGAATAAGCCCGAAGAAAACAAGACCAAGAGTCAATTTGCTCTCTAGATAGTGAGCTAACATCTCCTCTCAAAAATTGTACAAAGGCCTTTTGCATAGATTTCTGCATCTCCACGGAAATTGAAGCCCCATCCCTAGCTACTTCCCCCCTATCCGGACCCATACCTTCAGTAAATCCCTCAAACTCTTGGGATTGGACCATGCGCCGTTGATGCAGACCACGCGAAGCTCGAGGAACGCTCTCCTCAGTACAATTGATAGCAGTTGAGTCCTCTACTTGTACTGCCTCTCCCATCTCATATTTTCCTCTATTATGCACGTGGCCCAATGGGAGTACAACTTTCGAAATTGGAGAAACTCTCTCCTCCACATTAGGCATCTCCGAATCCCTACTACATGGATTTCTTTCAATCTCACACGTTGATGGACCCTCATCCAACGGCGCTACATCATCTTCAACCTCCGCCATCTTCACCTCTCTGATCCCATCGGCTTTGAGCGACGCTAAAGCCCCAACCTTCCACATTCGAACAACCGGCACGAACCACTTAACCTCGTCTTGAATACCAACCAAGTAGGTCTTCCCCTTGTAGACAGAGAGAATCGCAGATGGTTTAACCACACCAGAGAGCGAGCTAACATGGATTCTCGCCAAGTCTAGTCTATCGAGAAATTTAGTTGCCTGGTCGAACTCTTCGACCCACCCGAAAGAATGGACCAGACCTTGGAACCCCTCCTTGCTCCAACACTCTGTTGGGAAGTTGGAAATTAACAGCCACTTAGAACTAAGTCGCTCCCTCTTGAATTCCCCGAAATTGAGACTCCGCCGTGAGAGCACGATGGAGAACCCTTCTCTAGAGAAATACTTCTTGCTCAATACCATTTGAACCTTCGACTCTGACGAACATGGTATAATGAAAGCTTCATCTCTCAATCTCTGAACGGTCCACTCCCACTCCGGCGATTTCGGCCACCTCGACAATAGTTCTTTTCTGATAATGCCCTCATTAGGACTACCACATGCCACTGATGACACCACGCTGAAGTGAAGACAATTGCCGCATTCCTCCATCTCTGCAAAGGGAGTGATAACCGTCCTCCGCACTGTTTCAACAGGCTCAGTCGGAAATGATACGACGACCGCCTCCCTCTCCGAATTCCCACAATCTCGCTTAGTCCAAGCTGATCGGACCCTCTTCTCTTTCTCTACTGGCCTCTGCTCTTTCTCTACCTGCGCAACTTGAGGTTTACTAGCCGCACGCTGCCGTAGGAGAGAGCCGTAGCTGATGTTGCTACCCTGAGAAGCTTCCTCCACGATCTTAGCCGACCGAAATTCGCATTCCGTCGATAAGTGGCCCCTACGTTTACAGAGGAAACACTTAGTAACCTCCTTACAATCGGCTTTCAAATGGCCCCACTTGCCGCAGTTGAAGCAAATTGGTTCTAGCTCCTCGTTCGTCTTTCACCTAAATCCCTTCGGAATATTCTCTTGCAGGGGCACCTTGTGCTTCGGTCTGGTAACTCAAGTCTGAGTTTTCCACCCATCTTTCTCCACGAATACCAACTTACCCTTGGCTTTAGGAGCGCTCTTAGCCGGTGGGCTATCGACCTCCATGGTGGAGTTGCTTTTGACGGCCTCCGAGACTGGGAAGCTTGCCCTTTCACCTTTAGCACCTCCTTGGAAGGAAGGGCGTGGTGACCTGTCGCTAGATATGGAGAAGGTTCTCCTCTCACGACGCCGAAGGTCTCCCGAAGCTAGCTCGACGCTTGCAGAGACAATGAGGTGTTGCTCTTGAGGGATAAATTTGGCCCCCTTACTCCTCTCACTTTGATCGTCTTTGTGGAACCAGAGAGGACCATGGGACCTCAATGAAGCGAGGGCGGGGGCCTGAGCAATGACTCCTCTATGATGCTTGCTAGGAAGCTTCGACATCAAGACAAGAAAATAAAGGTAAAGGTGGCAGGGGTTGATGAGGAAGGAAAGGGAGTAGGAGGATAAGGCAGGGATGAGAGAATATTAGAAAGAGCAGGAAAGGAAAAAGCCAGTCTAGGATTAGGTGAAGGTGGAAGAGAAGGGGAGGAAAAGGTTGAAGGAAGAGGCCAAGGTAGGGTTTGGGAGAAGGGAGAGGGAAGGAAAGTAGTAGGAGGTATTAGAAACTAAAGGAAACAGAAGGAAATTGAGATGTTGGTTAGTGAGAGAGCAGGAGGAAGAAGACGAGGCATGAAAGGAAATGGTGGGGTTGGTTAAGAGGTGGTGGGGGAGGAGGAGGAGGTGGTATATATATGAAAAACTTTTCATTGTAAACAGGTCTGTTTACGTGTTGCAAACTCTCCTATTAGTCATTGGATCATCTTGTTTAAAATAATGGAATGTACCATCGTTCTTCAAGTGATTATCCTAATAGTAAATGCACTATGTTTGAATATCAAGGGGTTTATATGTGATGCTAGTGATAACTGTAGGGGTTTAGCTGGAAACTTAGCCATAAATATCTAAAGTTTGATTGTGAACTTCCTATTGCATTTGAAAGTCATTAGACATGTATTGAGATTTGTGCATAATATGCTTGAAAAAAGTTAAAACACATGTTCTAAACTTGGAAAGATAATTCTATAATCTTAGTTAATCGTATCAGACGCACGAGGGCAATTGAGTCCGACACACAAATTATATAATCCAAGTAATCGTATCGGACACACGCGGACACTCGTGTCAGACACAAATCCGATGTGATACATAATGTTTTATGGTACATTTAAATCTTCTTAGTCTCAATATGTTTTGTTATATCATGTCTGCATCAGCGTGTTAGGTCCGTGCAACCTATGATATAAATATCAGAACATCGTTAACATATAAGAAATTTATAGATCTTTCTAAACATAAATCCAAATGTATAGATCTCTAAAATTAATCCTGTAGACTAACATTGGGCCTATGTCATGTTGAAAAGTGAAATACTTTAATGATATTTAGGATGAAAACATAGCATTATCAAGGTACTAAATTACTTAACTAAAACGCATGCCAACTCATCATTGCTCAAAGCACATCAGGATTTGGACCCTCCATTAAATGAAAGCAATAAGAACCAAAGTTTGGAGCAGTTCCATTCTGAATTTGGGAGAGGTCATGATTATTTGATTAACCAATCAAAAAATGCCCTATATAGCTTAACAGAATGTTCCCTCAAACTTTAAAGACAAAGGGCTACAAACAAAGTTGCAAAGTTGGTGGCTACTGGCAATAAATTCACCTAGTCACTTTCTATTGCTGAGAACAACATGTTACACAGTCTTTCACAACTAAGAAACAATTTTGCAAAGAAAAGCATGTTAGAACCCGATTTTACAAATATGAAAAAATTCTAACAGCAACTGTGAAGAACTGAATTACAGAAAATAAAAACAGTAAACTAAAGACTTTGCACAGAGTCGAGATGAAGAATCTCTCTCCTTAAAGCAGAATTTGCCCCGTAGTGTGACGATGGCTGGCGAATTGCTTTCCAAAATACAACTGTACCTTCTCTGAAGAGCAACACCCTTACTTCAGAGATTCAGCGAACTGCTATCTGTGATGTACTCTCAGTTGACACAGAGGAGAAGAAGAAGAAGAATAATAAAACTTAGACTGTCTGAAAAACTCCGTCTGTATTCAGTAGCCTTTATAAAAGAAAATGGAGACTCTTCAGAGGCCCATTACTCTGTAATAGCAGAGTAATGGTCCACTACTCTGCAACAGCAGAGTGGTGGTTCAGATTCATAACTGGTGAGCCATTACTCTGGTGTTACAGAGTAATGGTACCTTTAAAAGTTTTTGTCTGGGCAAAAAAAATTGTATTTGTCATTTTGGCTAAATCCTCTCTCCACAATATGTTAGTGGTAACCCCTAGGCCACACTCTTTAGTCCAGTTTTCTAGTATATATACTAGAAAAAATCTTTCCCAATTTTCGATATGGGACTATTCATTTTCTCCAAGTTGCCAAGTTAGTACATTTCAAGTACCCAACTTTGGACCAACATTTTTATTCATACAAAATTCGTTTTTGGCAAGTGAGTACACCACGGAATAGTACTCGTCGAGAGGATCACAATCCACTCATTTTCCGGTGCAGCCGATGGCCGGAGCTTGCCAGAATCCGGTCCGAAAAACTGCAAAAATTAATTCCAACAAAGCAAACACAAAAGATTTGTGTAACATCGTTGGTGTACTACATCTTTGATTAATGATAGCAAGAAAGGAAGAAACATTTTTGTATTTTGGTTGGTTTATGAAGTGCGATACACACGATTACAAGCTCCAATTATCCAAGAAGAGTGTAAAAATCATGTTTTGGTGGTTGTATGCACACAAAAACTTCCAAAATATATTGTATTTTATGTCAGAATAAGCTTCAATGACTTAAATAATGTGACTATATGAAATACGAACATACTTCAAATGCTCCTTCGAATTCGCTTAGATTGCAACAGTGAGTGCTCCGTAATAGCGGGTATAAACCCTGTTGAATATGCATTAAGAGCGACAGATCACCAAATTTGCATCTTTTCGTCCTGTGAGTAATATGAGGTTGATTTAAGGTCATATAATCTTTGTATTGATCATCTTGTCAGCCACACGTGTTCCACTAATCTCCTTTCAATTAAACCCCAGTTCAGTCTCAATTGACCGTTCCCTTGTGTTTTTGATCGTTAAACGGTGGGTATAAAACTCCATGTGTTTCATTAAAGAGGATTTAACAAAACATACAACCAAAAATAAGGCTTATGAAGTTCAGATCCCAACAGCCTAGGTTCCGGATGTCATACACCCCAACCAACAAATAAAAAAATACATCGAAATCTATTCCTATTGATCGGCCGCCCCCGCCAGTACAAATTTATTGTGCCAATTTAGGCTCACTATCCTTGTCGCCGCCACACAAAAGTGACAACTGTTGGATTCAATGGATGAGAATGGAAAAAGTAGAATTGCAAAAGTGTTTATGGAGGCAAATGAACATTGAGTTGCTACTGCAAGCACTTGAGCTTCTATTAATTGAATTAATTTTCAATACACCAGCAAGGCTTTTCTTATAGAGTAAAGCTTCACCCACTACCAATCTCACTACCATTTTGTTCACTATCTAAGGTGACGCACTCCTATTAGAGAGTTCCCCTATCTACTCTCTCTTCTCCCACCTATTAGAGTGTGCCACCTAAGATAGTGAACAAAAATATAGTGAAATTGGTAGTGGTTGTAGCATTACTCTTTATAAGTAGCTAGAACTCTAGAGAATTCTATTCTAGAGAATCAAAAAGACTCATTGGTACTCTAATACATCATTAACTTAGGTTGTTACAACATCCAAAGACTTTGATAAATTAAACCAGAAAACTCTAGAAATAAGTAGAAAGCACATTAATTTCAACATTCCCCCTTAATGTACTTTCTTCGCCACACCAATGAGCTCTCTGAGATGGAAGAATTTTTCCTTTGAATGTGCCTTGATGAGAATATCAGCCAACTGCTGACCTCCAATACTTGAGATGAACTAAATCTTTCTCAATAGCTTCTCTCATGAAGTGATACTTGATTGCAATATGTTCTGTCTATTCATGATTGACCGGATTTTTTCCAATGGCAATGTCACAGTACAAGGTGGTTCCTTTCTCTTGCTTTTATCCAATGTCTTCAAGAACTCTTCGAAGCCATACCGCTTGAGCTGTCACTTTTGTTGGTGCAATATATTCTGCTTTAGCAGTGGATTGAGTCGCAACACTTTGTTTGTTTGAAGCCCATGAACAAACCCCTAATCCAAGAGAGAAAATATAAGCAGAAGTGCTCTTCATGTCATCAAAACAACCAGCCCAATCGCTGTCGGTGTACCCAATGAGACTCGAATTCTCGGTTGCCTTGTACAAAATTCCATAGTCAAGTGTGCCTTGCAAATATCTTAGCGCTCTTTTCGCAACTCCAAAATGAACTTGACTTGGCACTTTCACATATCTTGATCAGAGACTCGCAGCAAACATAATATCCGGTCTAGTAGCCGTAAGATACAAGAGGCTACCAACCAGACTTCTATAAGTTGTAGAATCTGCCTTCTTTGATCCATCTTCTTTCTTCATTTTTTTCATTTGGTTGCATCCTGCCATATTGAACTTCCGCAAAATATTTTCAGCATATTTCTTTTGAGAAATGAAGATCCTATTTTTGTTTTGAAACACTTCAATCCCAAAAAATAATGCAGTAAGCCTATGACGCTCATCTCATAGGTACCCACATTATCTTTCTTGAACTGTTGGATCATGCTTTAGTCATTGCCGGTAAAAAATAAATCATCAACATATAGTGAAACAATGAGAATAGAATCTCCTTTCTTCAACACAGAGTGTGGATTCACTTGGGCTCTTTCGGAAGCCTCTCTTGACAAAATTCTTGTCAATTTCAGCATACCAGGTTTCAAGTGCTTACTTCAGCCCGTAAAGAGCCATTTGAAGCTTATAAACTTTACCTTCTCCCACGACAACCAAAAAATCTTGTGATTGTTGAACATAAACTTCTTCTTCTAAAACTCCATTCAAAAAAGTCGATTTAACATCAAGTGATGAAGAAGACATTTCTTTTGTGCAGCAAGAGCAATCAAAGCCCTTATCGTTTCAAGTTTCGCTACTAAAGCAGAAGTTTCTAAAAAGCCAGTACCTGGCTTTTGAGTGAATCATCTTGCTACAAGCCTTGCTTTGGCTTTTGAGTGAATCATCTTGCTACAAGCCTTGCTTTGTGTTTTTGAATGCTCCCATCTTGATTGAACTTCGTCTTGAAAATCCATTTGACTCTAATTATTTTTAATCTTTCGGACGATCTACAAGCTCCCAAGTTTGGTTCTTCTCTATCATTCTCATCTCCTCCTCCACTTGCTTTCACCCAAACCTCTTTTTTTTCAGCTTCTTTAAAACTTTCTGGTTTTGTATTAGAAAAATTGCATGATTCATAAACATCACTTAAGTTTCCAAATCTTAATGGATGACTTTCGGATGAGGAATAATTTGGAGATGAAGAGCCTACACCGGATTGACTCGTTGGAGTGGTAGGTGATTGTGGAAAGACTTCTTCTACTTCCGGCTGCATTTGATTATACTGATGTTGTTGTAAGATAGTATAAGACATCTCCGCACTTGATTTTCATTCAAAAATAACATCTCGGCTCACAATCAATTTCTTAGTTTCAGTGTTGTAAAGCCTATAGCCTTTTGTGTTAGGATTATACCCAACAAAAATGCATTTTTAGCTTTTCCCATCAAACTTTGTCTTTCCAGCAGAAATATGAGCATAACAAAGGTAGCCAAACATTTTAAAATGACTTATAGAGGGCTTGAATCAACTCCATGCTTCAATTGGGATTTGGTTCTTCACCGCTTTGGATGGGCATCGATTGAGGACATAGACTACTGTATGAACAGGTTCTACCCAAAAACGTTTTGGTGATCTTTTCTTAGTTATCATGGAAGTTGCTGTAGCGCCTTGAATCCCTATACTGGTGATTCATGACACAAACCAGAATCTTTCCTTCAAATAGTCATAATACAAGAAAATACACGAAAAAATTAAACAAATTTTATTCCATGATGTTTACAAATTCAAGTGTTAAAAGATACAATGTTCCAAAAATTACAAATCAGAGTTTACAAAACAACAAAAGATGTAAATAAAGAACACTTGATACTATCACTCGGACGCTCCATCTGGCTTGAGCTTTCCTGGGCTCCATGGATCGGTAATCTAGCATCTAAAAAAATGGGCACGTCAGTAGTTCTACTGACGCAAGGCTGATAAAAACAGCGATCTCCAAACTTGACAAATCCAAAATTAATGCGGAAGAAGAGTGACTAAAAGATAGGGAAGTGGAACTGGGTTAAAGGTGTCTGTGTATGATATGCCCTAGTAATCTAGTGCACAGATCAAGATGTACTTAATCTAATGCAAGCGAGACTTTGAAAATGTATGCATCCCATACTACATACGTTTCAAATATTAAGCCGTTGTCTCAAAGTTCAGGGTTTTGAACCCTCACCATGCATCCTACTATTGTACTCATCTTGTTCCTGTAGATACAATCATGGCTGGTGAATCCTACAGTTACCACTGCTAAACAGTGGTATCTCCATTTGCCACTAGTGCCCCAATCTGGTCTGGATCACACCAAATGCCGTGACGATCTTACAGATACACAACCGCATATCTATAGTGCCAAAGATCCATGGGACAGCAGCCACATGGTTCGTTTGTGTCCACTTAACATAAGAACTAGACGACCTCGAAAGTCTAAGCCCCCTATCCGACAGGAATTCCCTCCCGTTCTTATCATGGTTCTTCAGGAATTAATAGTGCGAGATACGCACCGCAGCACGTATCCCTAATGATAAGAGAGTACAACACCCGATTACTAGTTCGCTAGAAAACTAATGCAATTTATTAGTGACGGCAATCGTAACTAATATTGAGTCTAGCTGGATATGTTATACGGTTATGGTTACAAACTTGATCCATACTCTAGGTTATGCCTAGTCTCATGCAGTTTTCTTAATGAAAACCCTAGTTCCCGTCAATCAACCCGCGGCTCCGGCGATGCATTCACCTTGCTCACCACTTCCTCTATTTGAGTCTCATCCTCAATCTCGGCCCGCGATCATCCTCTATGATTTCTTCGGTGCCCGAGTTAGCTGTTTTTAATCATTACGGCGGAAGTTCCGATACTAGCCTAACGGTTGATAGATATAGGTAACTAACTAGACAATATCAACGACTCAAATGATGTTCAAGTCTCCACTCATGTCTTAATCAACATAAGACACAACAAGCATTTGGGGTATAGAAATACCCCTAACTCTCAATCCAAACTTAGGAGTTAAGGAAAAGTCATATACACGCAGAAAGATACCTCTTCTTGGAAGACTGAATCTATCCAGTATTTCCGAAATTCATAAAAATTACTAAAAAAATTGAAATTTCATGATTCTAGGATTTTTTGAAAGCTAAGAGTCTCTACTCCAAGTCTCTAGTTAGTCACTTTTGCAAATTCTACACACATTACTCCAGAAAAATACAATGTACAGACTATGCAATCTGAACTAGGTACTGGACACAGCCTAGTCTAAATTCAATATAAAATCAACTATATGTCCAAAGCTCATGAAATTTGAGATTCTGCAACTAGACATATACCATTCCAACGTGTCCAAAAGTTGCATCTATATTCATCACAAACAGAGAGTTATGACCCTTCAAACATAGCACAAACATTTTACTATTTTTCAGACAGGGTCTTTACTTCTACATACAATTCATTTTTGAAACTTCATCAAATGTCATAAAAAAAATTTAAAATTTTAGAATCAGAATACAGATTCATACTAAAATCTAATGCAAAAATGTTATTGCAATATCATGCACACATAAGTAGTTATGACTAGATGAACCTCAGTCTCAAAGACAGACAAATCCAGCTCTAACGTCCAGACCAGTTGTAACTTAGAAATTTTTTGAGGTATCAAACGGTCTCAGAAAAATATGAAATTTAAGAATATGGTTGTAGATACATACAAGAGCATCTAGAAAACTTTTCAGCTAAAAACACTCTACCAATACTGAATTATGATTTTTTAAAGGCATAACAAATTCTCTCAAAACAGCAGCTTTTTCAGCTGTTCCTGTCCAAAAATTAAGTGGGTGTTTGGGCTACTAAATGGACTCCAAATATTATGAAAAAATTCATGTGAGCTCTAGATTCATAGAGTAACAAGTTCTAAAAGTTTTAGTCCAAAACTCCAAGCCGTTTGTGAGCTAGAAATTCCTAAGGTACACATCACATACATGCTTCTTCAACAAAAGATGATGATAGGAGTTGTTCTACCATACAAGCTACTTTTTCTTAGCGTGTCACACATTCATACATGGTAACAAAGTTTTTTATCTACTACTACATACTAATTTTACATACACAAAAAAATACTAAGTTTTAGAGTTTAAAGTTTCACCCACATCTTGTGTTTGCAAGAGAATCTCCAACTAGCTTAGCTTGCTTCCGTTGCTCACTTGATCTTACACAATCAAAGTGTAGAAGCTTGACTCACTCTTTTCCTTCTCCACTACTTCTTCTACTACAACTACTACTACTACTAAAAAAATCTCTCTTTTATCTCCTTCTCTTTTCCTTCTTTTTTTTTAACACTTGGATGAAGAAAAGGGATGAGAAGATGAAGGATTGGGTTTTATAAAAATGGAGGGAGAGAGAGGAAGGGGAGGTGGCCGGATTTGATGAAGTGTAGGGTGGAGATGGATGGGGGGTGAGTGAGTGAAAGTGAAGGGTTTGGATGGTGTCAACACACAAGTGCTAGAACAATCTAGCCTCATCTTGGAGCTCTCATGAAGAACCTCTTCATGCTCAAAATTAGCCATTGGATCTCATCAAGATTTGATCCAAGGTTTTAATCATGATGAGGGTTAGCTCCTAACCCTAGGTTACCATACCCTAGGTCACCATACCCTAGGTCAAGAGAAATAACCTTAACCCTAACCCTTGTGCACAAGTATGCATGGTTATTATATATATATATATATATATATATATATATATATATATATAATATTTTATCTTATTCTGGGGTATTACAGTTCCCACCTCCACGATTGTCCGGTTCTTTCTCTCGGCAATTTCATTTTTTGGGGGGTTGCAACCCGGCTGTCAATTGCTTCCAAATGCCTTCATCTTTAGAGTCACTTTCAAATTCATGAGAAGTGTATTCACCTCTCCTGTCACTTCAAATAACTTTGATAGCATGCTACGTTGCTTGTCAACAAAAGCTTTGAAGCTTTTGAAAAATAAGAAAGTTTCCAACTTTTTATTCAAAAAATAAATCCAAGTCATTCTCGAATAATCATCAATGAAGGTGAAAAAATACCTGAATTGATTTAAGGAGATAGATTTCATTGGCCCACAAATAACAATGTGCTAGTGGAGCTTTCGATCTCTATGTGCTTTGTCTCGAAAATTAAATGTGATGTTGCTTGCCCATTATACATCCCTCACAAGGATCAGATTGTGCTTCAACAGTTGGCAATCCATTCACCATGCCCTTTTGTTGAAGTATCTTCAAACTTTGGAGATTTAGATGACAAAAGCTCTTATGCCATAGCCATGTGTCTTGAATAACATCGGCTTTGAATGCAGCAAACACATCATATTGAAATTCAATAGGGAAGTTACTATTTTTTTGTCATTCACATATGCACTCTCCAAATTTTCAACGTGATACCAATTTGTAGGAACCAAAGGATGGGAATGGGAAAATTGAAAAGGCAAAAGTGTTTATGAAGACAAATGAATATTGAGTTGCTACTGCAGAGCTCTTTAGTATCTACTAACTGAATTAGTTTTCAATACATTAGTAAGGCTTTATTTATAGGCAGCTAGAACTCTAGAGATTTCTATCCTAAAGAATCAAAAAGACTCATTGGTACTCTAATACATCATTAACATAGGTTGTTACAACATCCAAAGACTTTGACAAATTAAAATAGAAACTCCAAAAATAAGTAGAAAGTACATTAATTCCAACAATAACTGTCAAATTGCAGTGATCAAACTATCTTAGAACCCTACAGAGCCTCCTCGATGTAGTGTTCCTATTCATAGCATCGCTCCCCCCCCCCCCCCCCCCCCCCCCCAGCCCCACTTTAATTTATTACTTAAAAAAACAAACAAACACACTGGTGAAGAATGAAACAAAAAAGAAAGAACAAATTGCACTTTTACTTTCCCTGATATTTAGTATTCTTATATGTTTCTCGAATCAAGTGAGATTGAGAATACATGAAGAAGTATGAGATGCTAAATATTGCATTCTCGTTGATGAGGCTCGAGATATTTCTAAAAATGAACAAATGGCACTTCTGTTGAGATATGTTGATAAAGAAGGCTTTATTATGGCACAGACTTCTTCATGTTCTTAATACTACAACACAAACTTTGAAGGAAGAAATTTATTATATCATTAAAAGTCATGATCGTGGCATTTCAAATAATAGAGATCAAGGGTATGATGGAGTGAGCAATATGCGCGATGTATTGAATAGATTGCAAGCATTGATTGAAGGGTTTCGAGCACATAAACGCAACGGAAAATAAATAAAAATCGAAACCCTCCGCAGGATCCATGCGAAAACACAAGATTTAATTCGGAGATTAAGAATAAATACCTTAAGAAGCTTTAACAATTTAATAAGGGAGAATTAAAGAGCTCCAAGCTTCTTGAATCACCACGCATCCCGCTCTCGCAATCTACACTCTACCGGTATCCACACGAACGCTTGATCTTTGAAGGAGCGATGTACTAGCATCCGAAAACCAACTTCTCTCTATCTCCATCTTCATCTCTCAAACGGCTAGGGTTTTTCTCTTTTACCTCTAACCCTAATTTTGAGAGTTTAAGATGTTTATATAGAGAGAAAAATCTGTTTTTCTAAAGCCCAATCCCATTGGGCTTTTATTAAAATTAGAATTCTTAATTAAATAATTAATTAAGTCAAACTTAATTAATATTCTAATATAATTCTAATTCTAATAATTAGTAAATTTGAAATTCTATTTAATTAATTAATTAAGTCTCACTTAATTAATATTATAAATAAAATCGAATTACTATTTAATTTAAATTCATAATTTAAATTAAATCTCCTTCAAGCGTTCTTGTGTGTGACCCTGTAGGTTATTATTACGTTGGCAATAAGTTTATTATTCAATAAAATTATAAACAATGAGCGGCATCTAGTAATACATCATTGCTACCCAAGTAATAATAATAAATCGGTGATTCGATTAAACATTTCGTGACTAATGTTCCATGTAATATAATCCTTTTAACCTTGATATTATAGATTAAACTTGAGGCATGGTTTGTGTCATCCTCTTCATAATTTAATCTTTATTTTCTTGATCGATGAGTAGACTATTCAAACAAATCAATATTTGAGCATGGCCATGCATTTCATAGTCTCACTCAAACAAGAGGCCAATAATATCACTCCTATAAATAGGAGGGTTAAATCCCATCTAGATCATTCATATCTCTCACATGATTCATAATATACCCAACAACCATCTTTATCATTACCCGGTTAAAGATAACTTTTGATGAAATCAAAGTATATTAATTCTCATGTAGAACTATAATGATTTCAGGTCTAAGGATCATTACACCATTATCACTGTGAGATTTCTTATGACACTATTTATAATCTTCCATGTAGAATCTCACGGTGGGTCAGTCCAGTACACTGTACTCTTACATGTACCTATGCATTGACTTTAGCATCTCTATACTAATGACCAATGAGATATGGTCATCAGTCAATCAACATACTAGTCTCGATGTATTATTATTGTCCTTATAATAATAATACTCGACTAGGAACATTTAAGAATATGATACTCTTAACATATATAATCTCATGTTCAAATCTCATATTTGAATCTATATAATTTGTATCATATTCTAAGGACATTTATTATGCTAACATTTATAACGCAGTAAATAAAGACATAATAAACTTATATTTTAATAATCACTAAAACATAATGACATAATAGCGTTTCTAAAACTCTAATGTATTGTCTCTAGGGCACCTACACTAACAATCTCCCACTTGCACTAGAGCCAATCATCATGTATCCAATACCCATTGCACTAGTGTGACATTAAAGCTTTTACTGCGATAAAGGCTTTTGTCCGTGGGTCTGCAAAATTATCATTTATATGCACTTTACATATATTCATTGTAGAATCATCTACTATCTCTTGTTGTGAACCATTCCAACTTATAGCATCTCTATTTGGACAAAAACACAAAACCAAACTTAGACATTACATTGTCCTTGTCTATCTAAAACTAGTACCAGTGTAGCATTTCACTACTAGTTTCTCATTTTCTCCATACACCAAGAATGTTCTTCAGTCTTGTACTTAAGAATATTCTTGACCGCTGTACAGTGACCTTCACATGGATTAGACTGGTATCTGTTCGTCATGCTAAAAGCATACGACACATCAGGACAAGTACATTTCATTGTACACATGATAGATCCAAATCTTACTCATGTGATCCGTATCATCTAATGATTGAAAACAATTTTTCACTTGAGATCGATATCTCATGAGACATGGGGACGAATCCCCTTTAGTATCTTGCATCCTAAAATGATGCAGAACTTTATCAATGTATGTACTCTGACTTAGATCGATCAATCTTCCTGATCTATCTCAATAGATTCTGATCCCTAATATGTGGGTCGCATCATCTAAGTCCTATATAGAGAAACTATTTCTCAACCAAGTCTTAACAGTCTGTAGAGAAGAAATGTCATTCCTATATCATCAACATAAAATACTAGGAATGCCATATGGCTCCCACTAACCTTCTTGTAAACACACGGTTCATTTTCATTTTGAATAAAGCCAAACTCTTTGACTGTCTCATCAAAGTGAAAATTCCATCATCTTGAGGCCCGCTTTAGTCCATAAATGGATCAGTGCAGCTCACATATCTTTCTAGCATCCTTTGGATTGACAAAACCTTCAGGCTGTGTCACGTACACATCCTTATCAAGGCTTCCATTAAGGAAGGCTATCTTGACATCCATCTGCCAGATTTCATATTCATAATAAGCCGCTATTGCAAGCAAAATCTAATGGATTTGACCATTGGCACTGGTGGAAAAAGTTTCATCATAGTCAATACCATGAATTTGTTTGAAACCTTTATTTTAACCAGACTAGCTTTATAGGTCTGTACATTTTTCTTCTAAAAAACCCATTTGTACCTTTTAGGTTTTACCCCTTAAGGTGGATCAACCAAAGTCCATACTTGGTTATCATACATGGAATCCATTTTGGATTTCATGGCTTCAAGCCATCTCTTAGAGTCTGGACTGTTCATAGCATCCTTGTAGGTGAGGGGCTCATCTTAATCTATGAGCATCAAATCACCATTACGAGTTAAGAGAAATCCATAATATCTCTCAAACTCATGGTGAATCCTACTAGATCTACGGACAACCTGTGTTTCTTGAGTAATATTACCATCATCATTAATTTGAATATCCTGCTCATGTTCCACTTCT
This sequence comes from Hemerocallis citrina, assembly GCA_017893485.1. Lineage (NCBI taxonomy): Eukaryota > Viridiplantae > Streptophyta > Magnoliopsida > Asparagales > Asphodelaceae > Hemerocallis > Hemerocallis citrina. The sequence goes on from CM030365.1 coordinate 119,299,920, forward strand.
GGTTCAACATTATCTTATGGTTCTCGAGTTTCATCGAGATCTATTTTCCTCCCACTATTTCTTTTGGAGACCAGTTCTCGTTCTAGAAACACAGCAGTTCGAGAAACAACCACTTTGTTCTCTGTAGGATTATAGAAGTAATGTCCCTTAGTTTCCTTTGGGTACCCCACAAAATAACACTTATCTGATTATGGTCCAAGCTTATCAGAGATCAGACGTTTCACAAACGCTTCACATCTCCATACTTTCATAAAAGACATGCTTTGACGTTTCTCAGTCCATATCTCATATGGTGTCTTTTGAACCAATTTAGTATGAACACGGTTAAGTGTATATGCAGCCGTTTCCAAGGTATAACCTCATAAATTTATTGGAAGATTAGCATGACTCGTCATCAATCGTACCATGTCCAACAAGGTGCGATTTCTCCTCTTGACACACCATGTCATTGTGGTGTTCCAAGTGGAGTTAGTTGTGATACAATACCACACTCTTTAAAATCCAAGGCTTAATTACTAATCTCTTTGATCAAATCTTAGAGCTTTTATATTTTCGCCTAGTTGCTTTTCTACTTCATTCTTTATTCTTTGAACTTTTCAAAAGATTCAGATTTGTTCTTCAAAAGTTACACAAATCCATACCTACTGAAATTATCAGTGAATTTAATGAAGTAGTAATAGCCACCTCTTGCCATCGAACGCATGAGACCACATACATCATTATGTATTATTCTAATCATTCGGTAGCCCTTTTACGTATACAATAAAAGGGGCATCATTCATCGTTCCAAGTAAACAAGGTTAGCAACATCGTATGATTCAAAATCAAACTTATCCTTAGTTCATCTTAATGAAATTTGGATATGCGCTTCTTATTTAAATGGCATATGCAATAAAGCCAGAGATATATTTAATTTGAGTCATTTTAGAACGTCTAAATTATTAACTAATTGTGCAACATTATAAGTTTTATCATCGAAATAGAATGAACAACTATTGTTATTTAATTAAAATGAAAAAACCTTTCTTGACCAAACAAGAAATCATATAATGTCTCTACTTATTGTAGGCACGTAAGAACAATTATCAAGTTCTAAAATTTGCCTTGTGGGCAAATTAAGTAACGAGTTCATCTAACCAGAGCAACAACCTTTGCTCCAAATTAAACTCGATACTTGAAGCTTGACCCTTATCGGTCTTCTTCATTTTTCATATCTTCCAATAAAATATGACAGTTCAACTTCCAGTGTCTCGGTTTTCCACAGAAGCGACAATCGCCTCTTTAGCAACACCTAAGTGGGTGTTCTAGTCTATCTCATTCATCTTACTGTTCATAACATAATGAGAATAGCTATTGTTCAAAGATTTCAATATAACTCATCATCTTTCAAACATGTGGTCCAACCGAATTTCACTCTCCCTTCTTATAATTATAGAGTGCTTAGTTATTGTCAAATCTTTCTTGATAAACAATCCCTCAAAACATCTTTTGAAGGTACTCTATCATCTCATATGCATCCATATGCTTAGCACTTACAAGCATGAGACATGAAACATCAGTCGCATCATTAATTTGCTTCAAATAAGCATATTATTCAGCATATGTTACATTCTCATCTAAAGGAGTAGGGGAGGGATATGAATGACATAGAGCTTTTGCATTACATGAGGACGATTCTCAAGTTCCTATGTCAGACAAGGAAGTTAGTTCTTGTCATATTGTCCTTCTCAAGGACTGATCGCATAGAGAAGTTGTTTGTGTTATTTATCATTTGATATCTACAATATTAAATTGCATAAAATGAACTAGATTGCATCTATTAATTATTATGTTCAAGTGATTATGGTACATTCATCTAATATACCTCCCACTATTTTGATCAAATTAATAGCCCTTACTATTAATTCGGAAAGCATTTATTATATATCTTTCTAGTGAGCCAAGATCCATATTTCATCATGTCTTGAGTCAGTGTTGGCCGAAACTCCCAAAACACAACTATTTAGGTAGACAACATTTGTCAATTATATCACGTATATAACTCTTGGATAGTTTGGTGAACAACCATTGCTCTAATTTATCTAATAAAATTTTTGCCAAACTCTATGCTTCTAAGTTCGCAATCCTATTGCGACGACTTAGTTAAGTTAGACCCAATGATTAACATGACGAGTATCACATTTACTCTTTCGCACCTAACCACGATTAAAAAGAGTGCTCTACTTTGGCAAACACACTCCTTATGATCTAGGCCTTGATGAGTGTTAATTCATTGGAAAGCATCTAGTTAACTTAATATTTTGATAAGGGGTTTACTTATAAACGATCATGATCCCATCATAAAGAGATTCTCAATTTTTCCTTGAACTAAATATTTCAAATCAAAATTCGTTGAATGAATGATTTCCAGATCAGAGGTTAACGCACAGACGGCATTATGGACACCCCCTTTCTAACAGATTCGTAATCGGTTGTTGACAAAATCATTCAATCGTGAACAATGAAAATCCACATTTAATTACCGTGTTTCATAAACACAAGAATCTCATGATCGTTTGTTTAAAATTCATCTTAAATCATTACAGATTTTATCTTGTTAAGCATGCATGACATGGGTGTCGTATCTAATACATACATCTTAATCTAATTAAGCATGCATCATTATCTCTACACATACATTGTATCACATACATTCATACATATGTAAAGTGCATAAAGTAAACGTGTTTGGTTATGGCCCATCCTATATGATCTTTCCAAGCTAATGGAAAAATCAAGGTCAATCTATGGGTGGTTTAAAATACTACACTATTACATGTCTTTATCTTCTTCATCTTCATCTTGTATCTCCTTCTTTGGAATGCTCATTGGTTTGCCTCCTTGCTTCCATGTCTTCATTGATCATTACATTGAATAATGGAAAAAAAATATTCTTATGAACTTACAAGAGGAACTCGAGTTACATTCGAGAATATAAATTACAAGAAATTGAAGACGACATGCAAGTCATATTTAGAAACCAAACCATAAATCAAAACCACTAACCTATGGGTCTTAAGGCCATAATCATACACCATGCTCATATAACAATTAAGAATATCTCATATTTCATTATGTCATCATACCACATCATATTTGTCATGATCCAATCAAAAAAATTAAATAGGGTAAAATCAGAAAATTGCAATCAAAATTCTGAAAACAGTAAATCGCAGTTTTCAGGTTCTAAACGGCGTCAAACGCCTTATATCCGCGTCGGTGACAAAGTCAGTATTGCTCAGTGACCCGATTCCAGTCAAAAAACATATTTTATTTGCAAAAATCAGACACTGGACATAGATTTCACCAAATCTGCTCATCTTTGCAGAAACCGTATCGTATACAATCTACGCAATATGAACAAATATATAATATTCAAATAATATCATATATTATCTAATCATGTTATACCATATCATATTTCATCATGATCCAATCATAAAAATCATATAAGGCATAATTCAGAAAATTGAAATTAAATCTGAAAACATAAAATTGCATATTTCAGGCCCTAAACGGCGTCAAATGCCTTACAGACGAGTCGGTGATAGCTTTTGCTATCAGTTTTGTTCAGACGCTCGTTTTCCTTTCCGAAAAGGTACTCATTTGTAAAAATCGGACACTAGAAATAGATTTCAGCAAATCTGCAGCAGCCGTTTCAGAATCCATATCGAATACGATTCTCGTAATTAGAACAAACATAAATCATATACATATCAGTATACATACAGATTATAAGATCATCATATGATCATCCCAATCATCATTAACTTACAGTTTATGCATATATATCAAAACTTAGCGCATCATACACTGACAATCACAAAGCATGCTCATATATATATCAAAACTGTAACAAATAAACGAATTAAAACATTTTCGCAAGTAGCTCTGATACCAATGAAGGGTTTCGAGCACATAAACGCAGCGGAAAATAAATAAAAATCGAAACCCTCCGCAGGATCCATGCGAAAACACAAGATTTAATTCGGAGATTAAGAATAAATACCTTAAGAAGCTTTAACAATTTAATAAGGGAGAATTAAAGAGGTCCAAGCTTCTTGAATCACCACGCATCCCGCTCTCGCAATCTACGCTCTACCGGTATCCACACGAACGCTTGATCTTTGAAGGAGCGATGTACTAGCATCCGAAAACCAACTTCTCTCTATCTCCATCTTCATCTCTCAAACGGCTAGGGTTTTTCTCTTTTACCTCTAACCCTAATTTTGAGAGTTTAAGATGTTTATATAGAGAGAAAAATCTGTTTTTCTAAAGCCCAATCCCATTGGGCTTTTATTAAAATTAGAATTCTTAATTAAATAATTAATTAAGTCAAACTTAATTAATATTCTAATATAATTCTAATTCTAATAATTAGTAAATTTGAAATTCTATTTAATTAATTAATTAAGTCTCACTTAATTAATATTATAAATAAAATCGAATTACTATTTAATTTAAATTAAATCTCCTTCAAGCGTTCTTGTGTGTGACCCTGTAGGTTATTATTACGTTGGCAATAAGTTTATTATTCAATAAAATTATAAACAATGAGCGGCATCTAGTAATACATCATTGCTACCCAAGTAATAATAATAAATCGGTGATTCGATTAAACCTTTCGTGACTAATGTTCCATGTAATATAATCCTTTTAACCTTGATATTATAGATTAAACTTGAGGCATGGTTTGTGTCATCCTCTTCATAATTTAATCTTTATTTTCTTGATCGATGAGTAGACTATTCAAACAAATCAATATTTGAGCATGGCCATGCATTTCATAGTCTCACTCAAACAAGAGGCCAATAATATCACTCCTATAAATAGGAGGGTTAAATCCCATCTAGATCATTCATATCTCTCACATGATTCATAATATACCCAACAACCATCTTTATCATTACCCGATTAAAGATAACTTTTGATGAAATCAAAGTATATTAATTCTCATGTAGAACTATAATGATTTCAGGTCTAAGGATCATTACACCATTATCATTGTGAGATTTCTTATGACACTATTTATAATCTTCCATGTAGAATCTCACGGTGGGTCAGTCCAGTACACTGTACTCTTACATGTACCTATGCATTGACTTTAGCATCTCTATACTAATGACCAATGAGATATGGTCATCAGTCAATCAACATACTAGTCTCGATGTATTATTATTGTCCTTATAATAATAATACTCGACTAGGAACATTTAAGAATATGATACTCTTAACATATATAATCTCATGTTCAAATCTCATATTTGAATCTATATAATTTGTATCATATTCTAAGGACATTTATTATGCTAACATTTATAACGCAGTAAATAAAGACATAATAAACTTATATTTTAATAATCACTAAAACATAATGACATAATAGCGTTTCTAAAACTCTAATGTATTGTCTCTAGGGCACCTACACTAACATTGATTTCTCATGATTCGTCTTATGCATCTTATGTATATTGCATGGCTCATCGTCTTCAGTTGGCCTTAGTAGCAGAACTCATAATGTGAGTCTTGTTCACAACTTTTTCAGTGAAATGACTTATATAATCAACATCGTTAATGGTTCATGCAAACGCAATGATCAGTTAAAAGTTGCAAAAGCTTCTGAAATTGAATTTTTAATTGAAACTGGTACAGGGCTAAATCAAGTTGAGTCTCTTCAGCGCGTTGGTGATACTCGTTGGAGTTCTCATTTAAAGTCAATCACTATCCTTTTAAATTTGTTTAGCCCCACATATGTGAATCTTATTAATCTCATGAGTGAAGTAGCCAGCCCTCCTCAAGTTGCAGATGCAGAAAAAGCTTATGAGCTTTTAATTACATTCGAATTTGTCTTCATATTACAGGTTCTGAAAGAAGTTTTCAAAATTATTGATCTCCTTTGTCAAGATTTGCAATGAAAGTCTCAAGACATTTTAAATGCTATGAATGTTGTAACATCTACAAACGAAGTACTTCAAGACTAAGAGAAACTGAATGGGATGTCTTGCTTGATAAGGTAAGGTTATTTTGTGAGAAGCGTAATATAGCTATCTAGACTTAACTGCTCAGTATGTTAGACGGGTTCCATCTCGACGTGCAGAAACTTAAATTATCTTTGAACATCATTATAAGGTAGATGTATTCATTATTACTATCGATAGTCAAAAAGTTAAACTACAGGTTTAATGAAAAATCGGTGGAATTACTAGTGCTAAGTAATGCTTTGGATCCAAGAGATTAATTTTCTACATTTCATACTGATAAAATTTGCAAGCTTGCAACTAAAAGTTATCCTCAAGATTTTTCTGAAGAACATCAATATTCTTTAAGACGTTAGTTAGAACATTATCAAAGTGATCTTCGTCAATGTCTTGAATTTAAGAGTTTATCATCTCTTTCTAAATTATGTCAAGTATTAGTGAGAACAAGAAAGTTCATCATTTATACACAAGTTGATAAATTAAATAGGTTAGTCCTTACACTACCAGTTTCCACAGCAACTATTGAGAGAGCATTTTCAGCAATGATCATTGCAAAAAATAAGATTCGCAACAAGATGGATGATGATTTTCTTTCAAACTATTTGATGGTTTACATCGAGAGAGAAATTGTTGGAACGTTCAGTCTAGATTCAACTGTCAAAGAATTTGCTTTCATGAAGGAACGTAGATCATAGTTCTTCTAAGATCCACTTTTTATTATTTTATTTTCAAGTTTTTATATATATTCTACACGTGTTAATTTTTTATAGAAAAACATAATTTTTTTAAGAACTTCAAATATATGGATGATCAATGCAAAATGATGTCTATTATAATATTTTTTATTTTATCTTTTTTAGCCAATGGGAAAATTTATTAATTTGTTGTCAGCTACACTCTCCCTGCTAAAAGTTTCTAGCTTCGTCCCTAATAGCATCCCAATTGACACCATTTGTTATATGTTTTTTTATCCTTTCGAGTCTTTACTTTTTTGCCCAAAGGCACAAACTATATTTTGTTTGGGGTAAATTTGGCTAAATCCTGTTGAATTTTTTTTGGAACCAACCCCCCCCCCCCCCACCCCTCCAAACCGACTATATTTTGTTCATGAAAGCTACCCTCTCGAACAGTAATAGTGAAAGTTATCCTTTGTTTAGTCATGATCTCCAAATTTACTTGTTTTAAATGTCGGGAGTATTACCTAGCCAAAACTTGAAAGCTCGAGGACAGTAATAGTGAAAGTTATCCTCTGTTTAGTCACTACTGAAGTGGGTAAACAATCTAGAGTGATCAGAACCGTCTGGTCCCTTCAAAATTCACTCATCAATGATCATCAGTCTAGAGGATCCAGCTGGCCCTCTGCTTGTTCAGGCACACGGAGAAACGGGTCAACCCAGCCAATTAGAGTTAGGGCTCCCACTCTCTCTACCTATAAATACCAGAACCCCACCCCTTCTTGCAAAGAATCCCTTTTCTCCCCCTGAACCCTAGTTTTCCTTTCTTATAGTGACTGACTAGATCTTCAGATGGCCTGTCGTCGGGATCTTTCCCAGTGTTTCTAGGCCTCTTGCAGGTGTTTCGATCGGCCAACCTCCAATAGCACCTCATCTCCAGCTCCCCAAAGGACCACTTGTCTCAGATCCGGATCTGCGGCTGAGATCTGTCTCTTCCTCTACAAATTACAAGAACTCACACATGTTGCTCCTACCACTAAAATAAGCAGCATCAGGTTGGCACCATCTGTGGAAATTAGACAGATCCAACACTAGCTTCTGGTCTCCTTCTGCTGCACCATCCGTCCATGGCAACCAAACCGAGGAGGGCGGCCACGGCAGGACTGTATGCCGACCCTCATCACCCGACTCACAGTCATGCAGACACCCAGTGTTCTCGAAGGCATCGCCCCGAGGATCCAACGGGTCCAGGGCACTCGGACGCAAGACAAGCCGGGTGCCCGGAAGCTGATGACCTTCGGAACGTCATCAATCATCGAAAACCGGAAGACGACCACCGAAAAATTGCTCGACCACTCTATGAGTGGAGCTGCCCCCTCCAACCAGACTCCGACCGATAGCATACACCCGACCCAGGGTCTGGAAAAACAGTGCAGCCGCTCCCCAAGAGATAGAAAACCTCCGAATACCCAACTCAAAAAGGTCCCTGTCACGAGAAACGAGTTTCAGGAGTTCAGGAACGAATTTCTCCAGGCCATCTGAGGAGGCCCCAGGGCCGAAGGACAAAAAAAAGACCCACTCCAGGAGGGGCAAAACTAGGGTAGCGAGTCCCACGACTCGACCCGACCAGCGAGAAAGGATGACGTTGTCCTTAGGCGCCTCCAAGAGATGGATAATCGCCTTACCTAGATCGGCGAGGGTGGAGGCCAATCCTGTCGAGGGCACCAGCCTACCAGGACCCCCATTCTCTGCTTGAATCCTCGATGCCCCGATATCAAGGAATTTCAACGCACCTCAGTTCGAGACATATGATGGAAAGAGTGATCCAGCTGATCACATGGAGGGATTCAAAACCCTCATGATTATTCACAGTGCCTCGGACCCTCTCCTCTATTGAGTGTTCCCTGCCACTCTGCGTGGCCCGACACGGGAATGGTTCTCAAAGCTTGCCCCCAACTCAATTTTTTCATTCGAGCTACTCGAGGCGAGTTTCCTCGCTCACTTTGTGACCAGTCACAAGGTCGAGAAGACAAACACGTCTCTTCTAGACCTCAAGCAGAAGGAAGGGGAGTCCCTTCAAGAATTTGTTAGGAGGTTCACTGCAGAGGCTAGGAAGGTTTCTTCGCTCGACGCTGGCGTCGCATCCGCGGCCTTCCGGCATAATGTTCTGCACGACCAGTTGAAGGCCTTCTTGACGAAGAAATCTCCAATTAATTTTCTCAACCTCCTCAACAGGGTCGAGAAGTATATCCGAGCCGAAGAGGCACTACACCTTCAAGGTCTGGCAGAAGCCCCCGCTAAGGGGAAGAGGAATCTAGATGGTCCGGATCCTACAAAGAAGGCTCAAAAAGATCCACTTGGTCAGAAAGGACCGCCTCCGGTCCCCCGCTTCGAAAAATTCACTCTGCTGACTCAAAGTGTATTAGTCATCCTTATGGTGATTGAGGATAAGGGGATCATCTGCTATCCTCCATGACTCAACAACAACAGAAAAAGGTACCAGAGGTTTTACTGTTGGTTCCACCGGGACCACAGGCACAAGACTAATACTTGTCAGGCCATCAAAGACGAGATCGAGGCCATAATCTAGAGGGGGTACCTGAAGGAGTTCACTCGAACTAACCTGCAGGACCGGCGGGCATTGCCCCCTCCTCGAACAGCCGATAGGCATCCGGAGGCGAAACCCGAGCCCGATGAGGCCGGGGAGGCAATCATTCTTCACTATGTTCATGGTGGCTCCATAGGGGGTGAGTCAAACACTTCCCGCAATGCCTTTGTGCAGGAGGTTAACTCAGCCCATGATTATCTGCCCCCAGGGACCAAGATCTAACTGTCTCATTCTCCAGCAATGACCAAAAAGGTGTCTAGCTGCCTCATTTTGATGCCATGGTAATCAACCTCGGCATGATGAATCATGAGGTTCGTCATATCCTCACTGACAATGGAAGCTCGGTAAACATCCTATTCCTTCTGTATTTGAAGCAATCAAACTCTCTCAGGAAAGACTGAAACCAATGAGGTACACTCTGCACGGGTGTTCAGGCACTCCTGTACAGAACGAGGGAACCCTCATGCTCAATGTCACAGCCAGAACAGCTCCAAACATCCGAACATAAGTAATAAATTGCATGGTGGTCAATGTCAAAGCCGCCTATAATGTGATCCTCGGCAGGCCCGACCTCTGTTCCCTTCAAGCAGTACCCTCTGCCTACCACTTGAAGATGAAATTCCTACCAACCATGGAGTCGGTGTGGTACAAGGCAATCAAGAATCAGCCTGGTCCTGCTACATGGCCACAGTAGGAGGCGGAGTTTTCCCCCTCTACATGATCGAACTTCCGTCCGACAGGATTTCATTGGGCTCGGAGCCTGTCGACAAATTGGAAATAATCCCTTCTCCGAGGAGGATAGATCTAAATGTTTCCGAGTGAGCCAGTCTCTCGCCCCCGACCTAAAACTGGACGTTGTTGACTACATTAGGCGAAATGTTGACCTCTTCGTCTGGACTCCCTCTGATATACCAGGAATTTCAGAGGACCTTATCTTGCACAGGCTGAGCATCTACCCATATTCAAAGCTTGTCCAACAGAAGCACCGCAAGTTCACCCCCGAAAGGCAACATGCGACTAGAAAAGAAGTAAACAAGCTCCTCTAGGCTCATTTTATCCAGGAGGTCAGTTATCCTGAATGGCTGCTACCGTAGTGATGGTGAAGAAACCAAGTGGGAAATGCAGCATCTGCATAGACTTCACGGACCTCAATAAGGCCTACCCCAAAGATCCAATCTCGCTCCTGAGGATCGATGCCCTGATAGATACGACCTCTAGTCATGAACTGCTGAGCTTCATTGTTGCCTTCTCAGGCTATAACCAAATCAGAATGTTTCCCCCTAACATACCCAAAACCACCTTTGTGACTGACCAGGGCCTGCACTGTTGCCGGGTCATACCCTTCAGGCTGAAGAACGTTGGTGCTACATACCAAAGGCTCGTCAATCGGGTTTTAAGGAAAAAATAGGTCAGAATATGGAAGTCTATGTCGATGACATGCTCATCAAAAGTTTTCGAGGGCAAGACCACGTCATCGATCTCGCGGAAGCCTTCGGGGTCCTAAGGTCTCACAACATGAAACTCAAACCCTCCAAATGCGCCTTGAGCGTTACCTCGGGGAAATTTCTCGGATTCGTGGTCAGCCAACGGGGCATTGAGGAAAACCCTGAGAAGATTCATGCCATATTGTACATGGCCCCTCCAAGAAATGTCAAAGAAGTCCAGAGGATCACGGTCGGTTAGTGGCCATCGGTCGTTTCCTCTCCAAGTCCAGGGAAAAGTCGCTCACATTCTTCAAAATCCTCAGGATGGTGAAAAGCTTTGAATGGGGTGAACCGCAATAGCAGGCCTTTGACCAGCTAAAGTACTACCTAGCCAACCCTCCACTCCTCAGCAAACTAGAACTGGGCGAGCCCCTATACCCCTATCTGGCTGTATCTGAACATGTGCTCAGCGCCGTACTCGTCAAGGAGGAAGGCAGGATCCACAAGCCTATCTATTATGGCAGCAAAGTCCTGCATGATGCAGAACTCTGATATGCCTGAATGGAAAAGGTTGCCTATGCATTGGTAATGGCTGCTTGGAAACTCTGACCGTACTTCCAAGCTCACTCAATTCAAATCCTAACAATCAGCCACTCAAGCTCGTCATTAACAAACTAGAAAATTCTGGGCAGCTAATCAAGTGGTCGATTAAGCTGACCCAACACAAAATCAACTACCAACCCCGAACAACCATCAAGGGGCAAGCCCTCATAGAATTTATCACAGAGTGTACCATTTCTGAGGCACCCGAGATCCCAGAGGGGGAACCCACTTGGAAAATCTATGTGGATGGATCGTCCAACGAGGCCGAAAGTGGAGCTGGCATCATACTTCGTGATCCCGACGATTTTGTCCTACAGTATTCCCTATGCCTCAATCTCTATGCCTCTAATAACGAGGCAGAATATGAAGCAATGATCGTCGGCCTCACGCTAGCCCACAATGCGGGGACAAGACGAGTAAGAGCCTTTAGTGACTCTCAACTCATGGTTAACCAAATTTTCAGGGATTACGAAGCCCGTGATGCGCAGATGATCGTATACTTTGCGCACGTCAAACTTCTCCTAGAAGCCTTTGAGCACGCCGTTGTTGATCGGATACCTAGAAAACAAAACAGACTGGCGGACGCCTTTGTCCAAGCTCGCCTTGTCATCCTTCGAGGGCCTCGACCACACTCTCCTCATTGAGGTCCTCCACGATCTTTGCATCGAGGAGCCCGAGGTCCTCTACTTCAATACGGGCACGCATTCGCATAATTGGATGGATCACATCCGCAAATTTTTGGTAGAAGGCGAACTACCACAAGACCTCGTCAAGTCTAGAAAGATAAGGGTCTGGTCGCAAGGGTTCACCTTGATTGAGAATATCCTCTTCTAGCATTCATACACTGAGGTAGACAGGAGACCATACCTTCGATGCCTGGGTCCCGATGAGGCAAGATATGCGCTAAAAGAGTTACACGAGGGAATTTGGGGGTGCCATAAAGGCAGTAGGTCGCTCGCGAGGAAAGTCCTCAACCACGGGTACTATTGGCTAACAATACTGCAAGACGCCCGTGATCTTGTGAAACAATGCGGCCCCTGCCAGAGATACTCTCCAATCAGACGCACACCGCAAGCCAAACTCAGAACTCTCTCCAGTCTGGCCCCCTTTGCCATGTGGGGGTGGATCTTGTCGGACCCTTTCCCAAAGCTACGGCTCAAAGACGTTTCCTCATTGTTGCCATCGACTATTTCTCCAAGTGGGTTGAGCCAAAACCCTTGGCCACCATAACCGAGCATTAAGCTCAACAATTCTTTTGGAAGCACACCATCTGCCGATTTGGGATCCTGCGCATACTTGTCACTGATAATGGGATTCAACTCACCGGCAGAAATTTCAGAAAATTCTGCGAATACCTCGGGGTCCAGCAGCGATTCTCCGCCATTTCACATCCCCAATCGAACTGCTAGACCGAAAATGCCAACCTCCAAATTCTTGAAGGTCTAAAAAAATGGTTGGACAAATCTCCCAAGGGACTATGGGTCAACAAATTGCTGAGCAACCTTTTGTCATATAGAACGACCAAGAGAATCCCCACGCGCTAGTCCCCATTCAATCTGACATACGAGACAGAGGCTGTCATCCCGGTGGAAATCGGGCTCCCTTCACCTAGGATTGTGGGCTACAATGAAGAATGCAACTCGACTGACCTCAGGGCCAACTTGGACCTGGTCGACAAAATCCGTGAAAGATCCACCATCAGAAAAGCTATCTATCAGCAGCGGATTGAAAGGTTCTACAACAAGAAGGTCCGCCCGACCGATATCAAGGAGGGTAACCTAGTACTCAGAAAGCTCGCTATTTCCCACCCTACTGCAAAAAGGAAACTTGCCCAAAACTGAGAGGGCCCGTACAAGGTCTCCCAAGTGGTACGCCCGGGCACGTACCAATTCGAAGACCTGGGAGGCAGGATAGTCAAGAGACCGTGGAACACTGAGCACCTTATTAAGTTCCATGAGGGAACACAAGGACGTCCGCGGTTGTAATTGGCGCTGAGCGTTATTCCTTTCGTGTAATAAAGCAAGCAAATAAAATGAAGTTTCCTTTATTTTCCGAGTCAGGATATATCGCATTTACTTCGACCCTAAATGAGGAATTTCTCAATCTCTCACGTCCTCACAGCTCGACTTGGACTTCGAGCAATAATGAGAGATTTCTCAATCTCTCACATGGACTTCGACCCCAAACGAGGGATTCCTTAATCTCTCACGTTCTTGTTGCTCGGCACTTCGAGCCATAACAAGAGATATCTCAATCTCTCACATGGGCTTCGAGCACAAATGGGGAATTCATTAATCTCTCACGTCCTCGCCACTCGGTTGGGACTTCGAGCCATAAAGAGATATTTCTCAATCTCTCACGGGACTTCGACCCCAAACGAGGGATTCCTCAATCTCTCACGTCCACGCCGCTTGGCTTGGACTTTGAGCCATAACGAGAGCGGAGAGGACTTCGAGCCATAACGAGAGATTTTTTCAATCTCTCACATGGTCTTCGACCCCAAATGAGGGATTCCTCAATCTCTCATGTCCTCACCACTCAGCTTGGACTTCGATCCATAACGAGAGATTTCTCAATCTCTCACATGGGCTTCGACCACAAATGAGGGATTCATCAATCTCTCACGTCCCCACTGCTCGGTTGAGACTTCGAGCCATAACGAGAGATTTCTCAATCTCTCACGTGGACTTCAACCCCAAACGAGGGATTCCTCAATCTCTTACATCCTTGCCGCTTGGCCTGAACTTCGAGCTGGCTACTAGATTTCTCACAAAGCCTATCACCCTTGACGCTCAGCCTGAACTTTGAGCTTGCTACTGGCTTTCTCACAAAGCATATCACCCTTGATGCTCAACTTGAACTTCGAGCTGGCTACTGGCTTTCTTACAAAGCCTATCACCCTTGACGCTCGGCCTAAACTTCGAGCTACCTACTGGCTTTCTCACAAATCCTACCACCCTTGATGCTCGGCCTGAACTTCGAGCTACCTACTGGATTTCTAGAAAAATCTTTCATGTCCTCGCCGTTTGTCTTAGCCTTCGGCCTATCACAAGAGATTTCTCAAAAAGCGGATGAAACATTTTTATTACAACACATTAAAGTTTTGTTGATACTATCGGAAATTCCGTATTAAAACTAACACAATCTCGAACAAAGGATTACAAATGTTACAATCTCAGTTTAACCCACCTCCGGAAGGGCCTAAGGACTAACACAAACTAGATCAAGCCCGATCGAATGCATCTGCTCGCCAATAAGCCCACAGGGATCCCTTGGGATCACCAAAGTGGACACCCCTGCAACGAAACTCTGGGCATCTCCCGACCTTGTCGGCTCCAGCCTCAAGGCCAGAGAAGGGCTTCCAATGGAGGGCCAACCCCCTCTAAAGAACAGGATCGGGGTCCACTCATTTCCAAGCATAACCTTGAACCTTTGTATCTCCAATTCTCTCTCCACTATGACCTCACGGAGGAAAGATTCAGAGGTCAGTCGTTGTATGGAAGTATCCGACATCGACCATCTAGTCCCTACGCTCCCCAAGTCGTGGTCAGCAATCGCCTTCTTCAGATGAGCCGACTCCAAGCTAAGCTCCTTCGACTTATTCATAAAATAAGATATGGCAGCTTCCCAGTCTTGAGCCTGGTTGCGGTACTGCAATAAGACAGACTCCATGGATTTTATCTTGCCCCTAAGGAATTCCACCTCGACATCACGTGGGTCGGCTACGAAGGGCTCGTCCATCTGACAAAGAGGGAAAGGACATATCATTCCGAGCCCCGGGGACTTGGACAAACCATAAGTATATACTACAAATCACAAGTCAAAGAGTTCGGCCAAAAAATTCTTTTCATTCACAAAAACTCTTACAAAACTGTGGTGGCCGATCTGCGCTCAGAAAATACAAAAGAAAAATGGAAAGGCTAAAAACTAATGCTGGGGAGAGAGGGGAACCTCTTCATCGGCCTCCACATCGACGTGAGGGTCGGTCATCGCTGCTACGTCCTCTGCAGAGTGCATCGCCTCACGCCCCCCCTCTTCACTGTCGCCTCCGGGCATCTTCGGTTGCTCGGGAAGTTTCATGCCATAATGAAACTCCTCGAACTGGGGTAGTAGAACTTAACGTGCTCAAGGTCCCGATCGTATGCCTGATCCTGAGAGGCAATGACCTTGTCCATGGCAGTAGTCTTCAGCTTCTTAATCTCCCGAGCAGCCGCCTTCTTTATTTCCCCCTCTACCAGGGCTCAGTCGTTGGCGAGGGAAGCCAGCTCGGCCTTAATAGCATGTTTCTCGATACTAGAACCGCCCAGCTTTAGCTTCAGGTCCTTCATCTCACGCTCATACCTTTGAGCGTTCCTCACCTCCCGCTGGAGTTCGCGGGAGTGTAGCCTCATCATATGGGCTTCGGCCATAGATTCCTACAAATCGAGGGGCTAAGAATCCAACAAAAAAAGGAGAAAGATCGAAGTATAGAGTAACAAGAGTTGAATGACGCCTTACCAGCATGCTGGCCTGAGCCTACCTCATATAGCAGAACTCCAGGGTCTCGGTCACTAGGGCCTCCCTATCGCAAGGCATGGTGAGTTTTTTCACCACCTCGACCGCTACATGCCCCTCGGTCAGCATGTCGGCCGCCCTTACAGCCCAGTCAGGAGCCCACGGTCTAAACCCCTCGTCACCCACTATCTCCTAATCTGTAGGGTGAACGGGAGGGACCCCGCCCCTCAGCACCTACGTAAACCTAAGGTTACTCGAGCTTGGTGCTACCTTCGATGAGCTGGGTGTCTCTGGGACCGACGGGGTCTTCTGCCTCTTGAGCTTCGGATCCCTCCTGAGAGACCTGCTTCCTCTACTTCGACTGCTCGACCGCCCTCTTCTTGACCAACTGGGCTCTCCTCGCATCAATGGCGACGGCGTCCATGTCTGCGAAAGAAAAACAAGGCTATAAGATTGAAGGACAAAAGGTGATAAAAAAAACGAAAGACATACGGGAAGGAATGGGGCTCAGTCTGATCCTGGCCAGGTGCCTCTCTATCATGTTCAGCCAACTGATGCTATTACCAGAAACAATCCGATCTACATAGGCCCACTCCTCGTCCGTCAGGTCCATCCTCCTCGGTAGCCTATGATTCAGCTTATAAAAATTCCAACTCGTCGGAATTTTCCAAGGCAACTGACTTTGGACAATAAAATATTTCTCCTTCCACCCTTTTATGGAGTCCGGATGTCCATGGATTACCTTCTTCTTGGGATGAGGCGAGATGTAGTAAATACCCTCATTCTCACCTGACGAACTGACACCCAGCACGGCTCGGAAGTACTTCAATTTAAGAGCTACTCCCTTTCCTCGCAAAGTAGCATGAAGCACACGAGTTGCTTCTAGGAGTTCAGGTTGTACTGCATCAGGCACAATCACCCCCCCCCCCCAGTTCAACACCTCCTTGATAAATGGATGCAGCTGCAGCCAGAACCCCGAACTGAATGCATCCACCAGAAACATGCAATACCAAGGTGCTAAGTTATCTGTGGGACGGAGACCGGGATTCAGAATCAGCAACTCGTACTCCAGCCCTATGAAGTAGTTAGCTTGAATCAGTGGAAGGTCATCGACCGTCAAGACACACTGTGTCTTGTCCATCTGGATCTTTTGTCGACTCGGTGAAGAAGGTTGCACCCCGTATTGAACCAAGTCTGCGACATCGTCCGGGTACATCCTAATGGAGCTCGGTTTCTAAAGGTATGGGACGTCGAACCCATGCTCAGGAAGGAACTCATCTAGCTGTACTGAACTGTCTGGGAGGGTCCATCTCATCCTCCTCCCTCGGATGCGGTGGGCCTTCCAGAGAGGGGGCAAGGGGGATGGCATCGCCAATGGCTTCAGATTGAGGACCACCACCGACGGATCGACCTCCACCACTTCATCATCCTCTCCTTCACCAATCACTCTACCAAAGTCCTCCACCGCTTCTTCATGTCTCGTGTCAACTACCTCGGCCATTTCCACCTCCTCTTCCGAGACGCTCGATTCTACTACGGAGTGGCTTGATGTCTTAGACCTGCTCCCTCATCTCTGAAGATAAGAAGTCGAAGAGATGATCACCATTGCCCTAACCAGATGTAGAGGCAGAAGAACCAGACTGAACCCTCGACATACAAAAAATACTAAGCTGATTATCTTTAACACACCAAAATATATATATATATATATTTCAAATCTATAACTCCACTTTCAATTCTTTCAATTTCTATGTCACTTTAAACAACAACTAAGATAGTTATATTTCAATTATAATTTTGGCAGAGTTTTCCCTAAAATTTCTGCCCCAAACACAAAAAACTTATGAAATTCTGCTCTAAATTCCGTAGCTCACAATACAAGCACTATTTTCATGGGCTCCCCATGCCAAAATGAGCAAAAACACACAGGCAATATAAATATCATGCTCTGGGGGCCAAACTCATTATAGAATATCAATTATCAAATAAAAACCATAAATTTTTTCGAAAACATAGTAAAATTTTTATAAAAAACTTGTAAAACATACCACAAGGCCCGATACTCCACAACAAGATGGATGCGGGTCAAAAACATAACATACTACCCCACACTATACTCATCATTGTCATCTACATGTTTATACATCCAACATACAATTTAAACCATAAATCTTACAATTCATATCACTAACTGATACAAAAATTTCAAAGTAAAAGAATCCACACGACTAAATCTATGCCTCACCTCTGCACTACTGAGGACCTGTAACAGTAGGGGATCTAGGGTTGTCCTGGGACTCCCCTAACCCCCCAAACACTAAGGGGTTAACCATTTCTGGTGTGAGAATAATTAAATATAACTTAACTTTGTAATGAGATAAAATAAAAGAGAAAAGGAACTATAAAAATACCAACATGGAGGTACATAAAGTGATAACTATGGGATGCCAAAGAAATAATGTACATTTGAAATTACAGTGCAACCATATCATCAAATAACCCACACTATAGTTATTGCAACTCCACCCCATGCATCTCATCATCCTTGCTTTACCGAGAGATTCGAACCCAGACAGATAGTTCCCACTAATTGCTCGAAATAACGGGCAGTGGTTCCTAAGCCCGAATCTCAAACTCCAACTATTAACCGCTATCATTAACTTAACTAAACATAACAATTATCCACCATTTAGTCACCACCACATCACCAGCATATCTATACAATAAAACACAAAGAAAGCTATCAAGTGGCTCTCCTTCAATCCCCTCAAAATCGAAGACCCATATCTAACATTACAAAACATATTTTCCCTCCCAAAATTTCAAATCCCAAAACTCAAATTCAAATCCCTCCCAAAAAAAACAACTCATTTATTTATTTAATTTTTTTTTCTTTCACACTCTCTCTATTTACTCAGAAATTTAGATTTTCAGATTTCAGATTTGTAAATTTTCAAATTTTTTATGTTTTTTTATTGCTCATGTTACATTGAAAATAGCAAATATCTCTTCATTAGTTAAATTTCATCATTTTCCACCCTCAAAGTTCTAACAAGTTGGATTTTGTACCCTAATTTATAATTATTTTTCAACATATACTAATTAAAATATGGACTTTTATTTACAACTAATTATCGTCATGCTATTCAAACTTGAGCTACATAATTGTTGTTTTACTGTTTACAAGGCTTTTCATATGTTGCATCGTTCCAAAGACGTGCCTTTGGCACGTGCCCACAGGCAAATCTAGTATATATACATTACAACATTCATTCCCGAATAAATATTACTTCACTCCATTACTAATAATCATCAAAATATCAAATATAAAGTTCTATTACCACATTCTTACACCATATCGGATCTTATATAAATAAATATATATATCCATAATTCCCGTTTAAAGCAAAACACAGTTTTACTTCATAACTTAACTTATTTTCTTCACTTTATATACATACATTCCATTTCATCATATAATGGTTAAAACATTCATTATTTATCCCCATTCTTATTTCATCACACACTTACCACTTACTTTCTTTTCATTCGTAACCCATACAAATTCCATAACTTTTATTTCACTCATTCTCTTCAATATCACTTACCACTCTCATATCAATTTCCATACACACACATATGCACGAGGGAAGTTGCTCACTCAGAGTCTGACACTCCCGAAGCTACGTCCTCCTCCTGAGTTAGACCAGCAAGGGAAAACATCGCACCCCAGATAAACTGGGTACTTCCTCGTGATATCTTGTCATCGAGGGAAAGAAAATACCGCACCCCAGACAAGCTGGATAATAATCATCACAACTCAAGCTGATAGCTTGAAAAATTACTTTACTTTATTGTCATTTCCATCTTACAATTTACTTTACTTTCGTTTCCATCTCGCAATACAACAGTTATATCAATAACCGGCCAACTCACCCTGGAAGTTGTGTCAAGGCAGGTAGTTCCCACTATTCCCATGGAAATAGCGGGCGGGTAGTTCCTCGACACAATTCCAAGGTGCATCAACTCATATTATAACATATTTTTTCGTTCAGTAACCATTCTCATAATCATCACATAATACACATGACTTCATGCTTTACAAACATATTACATATTACATATTACTTTATTTTCATTCATTATAGTATTATGTATGCTCTTTTTTCGAAATGGAATGGCCTTCCTTTTTCTTTTGATTTCTCGTGAAGTTATTTTTGTACATTACATATAGTAAACCCGGTCGGAATCAGCATATTTTTGTTTGACTCCCCGTAACTCTTCCTCAGCCAGGCTTGGGCAGAATAGCAGAGCAAGTACAAGTATTAGTAGCATAGCAAAAATGCGTTCCTCGTCATTAATATGTTTGCTCACGTTAGCGTTAATTGTGGCCTATCGGGAGAATCGATGACTGCATCTTTGATGCACTGCTAGTACATCATCTGAGAATTCTAACATACATATATATTTTCTTTACTTCTCATATTTAATCATATAACACAATGCTCTTCATTTCATGAATATCTTCACATCACTATCTATTTAGTTTCATTTATAATTATATAATGCAATTACCTCATTTTTCATACTTATTTAACCACATACTTCTTTTACCATTCATTTACAATTGCATACTCATGAATCACATTCTTTCATGCTCATCTTCATATATATATACATTTTCTTTCATTCTACTTATTCATTTCCACTCAGAT
Organism: Hemerocallis citrina; assembly: GCA_017893485.1. Taxonomy (NCBI): domain Eukaryota; kingdom Viridiplantae; phylum Streptophyta; class Magnoliopsida; order Asparagales; family Asphodelaceae; genus Hemerocallis; species Hemerocallis citrina. Next base: position 119,320,455 of record CM030365.1, read on the forward strand.
ACTTACTTCACTTTCTTATTTCATTTCACATCAATTCCTTTCTTTTCTTTCTCATTCACATTTCACATCAATTGCTTTCTTTTCTTTCTCATTCACATTTCACATCACATTCATTTTATTAATGTATCGACCAGTGAGCCACAGTATCCCAATATACTGAAAGCCGACAACTCAGTAAAACACACAGACCGATGCTCATACAGAGTCTTACATGTCCGAGGCTACGAATTCCTCCCAGCCTATGCCAGCAAGGGAAACACCGCACCCCAAACATAGTTTGGGTACTTCCTCTTGAAAAAACCGAGGGAAAGAAAACACCACACCCCAGCGAAGCTAGGTACTTCCTCGTGGCATAGCTAATGAGGGAAAGAAAATACCGCACCCCAACGAAATTGGGTTCTTCCTCGTGACATTCGTCTTCAAGGGAAAGTCACCACACCCCAGCAGAACTGGGTAATACCCGGGCCTCAAGCCGATAGCTTGGGCAATAAAAACACCGCACCCCAAACATAGTTTGGATAATAAACACTGCACCCCAAGCCGGTCCTTGGGTATTAGGAGGTCTGGCCCAAACCCCCAGGATTTTTTGTAGGTACTGGTCAACCAAATTTATTTGTTATTATCAGTTTCATTCCATCCCTTTATCTCATTTTATCACCACACAGTATCTCATCTTTCATTTCAATAATTTACCACATCTTTAACTATAACAGCGCGATTTATTATCATGTTATCTCACATGTTCACATACATCAGATTATTTCATTTATAAGATTAATACCTCATATTATTTCGTATCATAAATGCACCAACGTATTTATTTACTCACATTATAATATTTTAGGCACATTCCACACTAAGTAGATAATTATATCTGTCACGCCCCGAATCCCAAATACACTGAATTCGAGATGTTCTACAGGATCTTTTCACTTTCTTTAGTACAATTTTACAGGGAAATTTAAACTTTTCATCTTACATCATAGTTTACATCAATATTACACTTTTCTTTTGCACAGCGGAAGTAAAATACAACAATTAAATAAATGTACAACAACATGGTACAATCTTTCAGCATTCATTCCTCTTTAACATGTCATTTACCTGCATATAAAACTGTGGATACGTCAGTTTATTCAACCGACGATCATTATACACGGCCATCCTCTCTATGCCGGAAATAGTATAACTTAATTTTCCATATTTAACAAACACAAACTTGTCACAATTCAAACTAAAGGGACTACCCTATTGATGTCGCGTTGTGATTGTGCACTTAATCCTTAATGCATTTATTTATGTTACATAACACTAATGCGCACTTGTTCGGATTCTATGCATCCCATACTACATAGGTCCGAGGGCAAGCCCTTATTCGTTCTTCATCTTTGTAGGGTTCAATCCCTCGTTATGACTTAATCTACTACTGTAATTACGGTAAGTATCCTAGATGTTTTCTGACCTACGAACTCATGTCTAGGCACTCTGGAGGGAATCCCATCGCTGACATGACTCATCATGCAGACATCCTGTGGTAATTCAGCTCTCACCATAGACATGACACTACCCGTAGTCTTCAAACATCCCACGAGCGTCGCCACCGGGACGGTACTCTGGAGCAGCATCCTCACCCAGACTCATCATGGGAATTCCTGGGATACGCTCTCGCCGCTACCCAGGGCCCTCATACTCAATGTTTTTCTCTTACTTTCATCACATCTTCACTATGCACTAGTACTTAGTTTTATAGAATCATGAATAAAATCAAAGTTCTAGAGTTAGCCTCTCCACTAAGCCGGACTTATTCATTTATACAAACGTGACCAACCTTGGTCTTTCATTTCAATATTTCATTTCTTTTTCTTTCCAATTGCCGGGGGAGACTTAACTACTCTTTCAATTCAATTCCAATTCACAATGTCCACATTGAGTACTTATAACTCATAAAATTCATATTCATAGCCAACGAATTTCTTTTTCATTAACATGATCTCTAATTCCTTCATTAATCCATAATCATACATGAACTCATGCACTTCATAATTTCACATTTGAAATTCACATCACTAATGAACATTCATATTTCATATTTTTGCACATTATTCTCAAGTGAGAATAAATAGTATTATGTCACACAACAAGGTTCTTTTTGCCAAATCACTTTCTAATAGTCCATTTCAATTTATTCTTATAAGCTATAATTTTTCACAAGTGTATATTCTAGAACCATAGTTCCAATTGTGTACTTTATTCACAAACCATAGTTTAGCTCTTTCAAATAATGCCCAAATCATCTTTATAAAATTCCTTACATTTTTATGAGAATAACCATATTTTTTTCATAATTTTTGGACATCTAAAAAGCCCAAAAAAATATTTTTTATATATATGCCGAAGGGGAGAATCGAACCCAGGCACACGGGAAACAAGGCCAAGAGCACCCGCCAATAGGCCGAACTATGCTAGCGTTATAAAGGGGGCGAAAATAATATATATTGCTTTCGAGTCGAAAGTTATATGCTTTCAAAAATGTGTGAAAAAATATTGCGGACACAGGGATTCGAACCGATCGACCCAGAGAAGCCAACCGCACACAGTGACCGCCTGAGCTACTAGCTCAGGTTGTCACAATACAAAATTAAAACCCATATGAATCATTTTACTACTGTGGTTAAAACAGCTCGATGTTCAATTTAATCTTGGTTCATATTGCCTTTGTAAAAATTACTGAAAAAATTCCAGATTAAATCCCCTTCACATGATTTTCATATCAGCAAGTATAAAATAATTTTTTTGCACTAAAAATATATTTTTTTCACACAAATCAATGAATTGTTCATCAAAACTACTATATTTTTCATTTTCGACATTGGTTAACAATTAGTCTTCAAATCTTTTCTATCCAAATTTCTTATACTAATTTTCTGATATTAATCTTTCATCCAACATACAAATCTAATTTCTTTGAATTTGTCCAACCCCACAATAATTCCAAAATGTCTCTTCACAAATTAGCACTAACAAACTACTAATTTTTACATACAATTAATGATGGCAAATAAATGTATTTTCTTTAAATCAACATTTACTTCTAGTTCAATCATGTGCATCACAAATTATATAGCCACTTATCAATTAACATGCTCACACATCAAACATTCAAGAAAGTTACTCTTTCAAAAAGCGTGCTCTTTCTTAATCAATTTCATGCTTCAAATTTTCAATTAAGCTAGCATCCTCATTAGTATTCTCAAGCATCAATACTAGCATCATTCATTTATTCTAATAAGCATGGAGAATTTTACCCACAACTTAATTAACAATGTAATCACATGCAAATTGTTCATTAACATACTAATCAATTTGTGTACTAACTTTCCATTAAAATGTATTCTTACTAACATTTTCCATGAATCATTTCTAATTAGAAACTAAGATGATCAACCCACATTGTAGTCACATTCTTATTGCACACAATCACACATAATTCGCATATCAATAATTCATTCAACTAGAGATCAATTATCCAATTAAAGGCGCATTCTTATTAATCATTTTCATGCAATTTTTGCTAATGAAATCTAGCATATATTCCTATATTAGAAATAAGGAAAATTCCACCCACCTTGTATGGAGAGAAAACAACACAAAAACAACACTTCCTTGCGAATGAAAGCACCTCCTCCTAGACGATGCGCGCACAAGCTCCACAATCACCACCACCGAATGCTTCCTAGCGGTGCCGGCCTCTCCTTCTCCTTGACAAATGCAAGCACTCCCACACAACTCTCTCCCTCTCTTTTTTTTACTCACACTATTATTAAAATAAGACTATAGTTGGAAAGATATAATTTGCATATGAAAATAGCCATGGGAGGGGGGTATTTATACTAGAAGGCAAGTGAAATGGATGGCTAGGATTGACTAGTTGGTTGTAGGATGGAGGGCCAAGATTAGAGTAGGAGTTATAAAAACTACCCACATCCTCAAAACCACCTCCATGATCACCATGTCTAATTTCAAAACTTCCTCCAAAAAGCATGCCAACCGGCCTTGGAAAGGGTGTGCATTGCACGTGTACGTGTAGTGCACGTGCATGCAACTAGGCCTAAAAATTGTACACTTTAATTTTGTATAAAAATAAATTAGTTATAAAATAGTCTTCTACATGACAAGTTTAGATAAAAAGGAGATTAATCCATGGGCTTTATTTTGGGCCAAAATTGTTATTAAAATAAATAAAATAAAATACATTTTTGGGCTTTTAAGAAAAGGCCTTTTAATTAAATTAAAATAAGGCTTTCTATCTATTTAAAGAAAGGCTTTTGTGCAAAATAACTTGAGAACACATATTTAAATATTTATACACATCTAAATAAAAATAATTTAACCAAAATATTGCACGTGCACACTACGTGCAAAATAAAATAATTTTTCATTAATTGAAAAATCAGGGTATTACAGCACTCCCTCCTTAGAATAGTTCCGTCCCCGGAACTACAATCAAGAGCGAGAAAAACAGACAATACAATACAGCAACAAGAACAAAAGATACAAAAATGCAATCAAGCAAAAAGCTCAGGATAGTCCTTCAACATCCTCTCCTCAGACTCCCAAGTAGCCTCTTCAACTAAGTGGTTTCTCCAGACTACCTTGACCATCGGTATCGTCTTATTCCTCAAGACTTTCTCTCGACGATCAACAATCTCAATAGGAGACTCGATGTAATTCAGGTCTAACTGCAAACCTTCCGGCACTTCAGGCAAATGGTGACTCGGATCTGGAATGTAACCTCTCAGCATAGACACATGAAAGACATTGTGCACCTGAGATAACTCTTCCGGTAATTCAAGCCGGTAAGCAGTTTTCCCGATCCTTTTCAATATTTTATACGGGCCTATAAACCTCGGGGCTAACTTCCTGCCTTTGCCAAATCGAACCACACCTTTACTGGGTGATACCTTCAGGAAGACGAAGTCACCAACCTCAAACTCAAGGTCCCTTCTCCGGTTGTCTGCATAGCTTTTCTGCCTGCTCTGAGCTTCCACCAACCTTTTCCTGATCAGATCAATCTTCTCAGAAGTTTGCTGTACAAGCTCAGGACCAAACAACTGACGCTCCCCAACTTCAAACCAACAAACAGGTGTTCTGCACTTCCTGCCATACAAAGCTTCGTACGGCGTCATCCCAATGCTAGCCTGAAAACTGTTGTTGTAGGCAAACTCTACCAAAGGTAAATGCCTTTCCCAACTGCCTCCAAAGTCTAGTATACAACACCGAAGCATATCCTTAAGAATACGGTTGACTCTCTCGGTCTGCCCATCGGTTTGCGGATGAAAAGTAGTGCTGAAATCTGTCTTGGTACCCAAAGCTGTCTGAAGACTCCTCCAGAAATGCGAAGTAAACCGCGCATCTCGATCAGACACAATAGTTGAAGGAACACCATGAAGCCGGACAATCTCACCAACATACATCTCCACCAACTTGTCCATCGAAGCAGTGAGTTTCATCGCCAAAAAGTGAGCGGACTTGGTAAGTCGATCGACTATAACCTAAATTGCATCATTGCCTTTAGAACTCTTAGGCAATCCCGTGATGAAATCCATACTGATGTTATCCCACTTCCACTCCGGAATAGGTAACGGCTGTAATAGACCTCCGGGTCTCTGATTTTCGGCTTTGACTTGCTGACAAACCTCACACTTCGCAACAAATTCAGCCACATCTCGCTTCAAACCTGACCACCAAAAATGCTGTTTGATGTCTTTGTACATCTTAGTACTCCCAAGATGTACCGACAAAAGAGTAGCATGCGCCTCCTGAAGAATACTCTCTTTCAGGTCCGCCTGAATTGGAACGCACAGTCTATCTCCGAACCACAGCACTCCATCCCTGATTTGAAATCCGGGCAACCTGCCAGCACCAACCTGCTCCTTCATCTCCAAAATATCAGCATCAACTTCCTGACTTGCAATGATCCTTGTATTCAATGTAGGCTGAAGCCTCAACTGAGCCAAAGATGCTCCCAATCCTTGCAAGACAACCTCAATACCTGCTCGATCCAACTCCTCAATCAAATGCTTCTGAGTTGTAATCAAACTGGCTAAACTGCTCTTGCGACTAAGTGCATCAGCAACAACATTAGCCTTTCCAGGATGATACTTGATCTCAGGTCGCATATCCTCGAGCACTTCCAACCATCTCTGCTGCCTCAGATTGAGATCCCTCTGCTGATATATATACTTCAAGCTCTTGTGGTCCGTGTACATGTTCAACTTCTCACCGTACACGTAGTGCCTCCATTGCTTCAGGGCAAAGATAATCGCTGCCAACTCCAAATTATGAGTCGGGTAATTTTTCTCATGCGGTCGTAGTTGCCTAGACCCATAAGCGATTACTCTTCCTTCTTGCATTAAGACACAACCAAGCCCCCGATGTGAAGCATCGCTATAAACGTCATACTCAACACCTGCTCTAGGCAAAGCCAAAATCGGTGCAGTAGTCAGCCTATCTTTCAACTCCTGAAAGCTCGCCTCACATTGCTCAGTCCACTTGAAGCTCACATTCTTCTTGGTCAGTCCAGTAAGCCGTACAGCTATCTGAGCATAACCTTGAATGAATCTCCTGTAGTATCCAGTCATCCCAAGGAAACTTCTGACTTCCTTCACTGTAGTAGGCCTAGCCCAATCTCTCACTACCTCTATCTTCTGAGGGTCAGTTGCCACTCCCTCCTTAGAAAGGATGTGACCTAGGAATGCCACTTCAGGTTTCCAGAAATCACACTTGGATAACTTGGCATACAACTTCTGCTCTTCCAACTTCTGCAACACTGCTGCCAGATGCTCAGTGTGCTCCTCCTCTGACTTGGAGTACACGAGAATATCGTCGATAAACACCACGACGAAAGAATCAATAAACGGCCTCAGAACTCTGTTCATCAAGTCCATAAAGATTGCGGGTGCATTCGTCACTCCGAATGGCATAACTAAGAATTCGTAATGCCCATGCCGAGTTCTAAACGCAGTTTTGTGCACACCTTCAGCTTTCACTCGAACTTGGTGGTAACCTGATCGAAGATCTATTTTGGAGAAAATAGCTGCCCCTTGTAGACGATCGAACAAATCATCAATTCGAGGAATAGGATACTTATTCTGAACAGTGACCTTATTCAGCTCCCGGTAATCGATACACATTCTCATCGATCCATCCTTCTTCTTTACCAAAAGCACTGGTGCTCCCCAAGGTGACGCACTAGGTTGAATAAAGCCTTTCTCCAACAGTTCCTCAATCTGTCGTTTCACCTCATCCTGTTCCACTGGAGCCATCCTATACGGTGCCTTAGAAATGGGTGCACTTCCCGGTTGAACAGTGATGCTGAACTCTACATCACGATGTGGGGGTAACCCAGAAAAATCTTCCAAGAACACAGTCGGATAGTCCCGAACCACAGGAATCCCTTGCACTTCCACAGAAGTCTCTTCCTTGCGGATAGTTGCCACCAGCTTAGAACATTTCTGCTTCCCTTGGAAAGTGACTTCAGGTCCACCTGGAGCCTTCACTGTTACCGTCTTGGTCTTACACTCGATGCTTGCACTGTACACCGATATCCAATCAATGCCAATGATAATATCGACCCCCAAGATAGTCAGCTCATCAGATCAATGCCAAAGATTCGATCTCCAATCACAATCTCGCAATCAGCATAATACCGATCAGTGGTTAAAGTTTCCCCTGATGGAGTAGCTACTGCTAAGATCTTGCCTGGAAAAATCTTCGGTTCAACTCCCAACACTTTAGCAAATTTAGGAGACACAAATGTATGAGAGGATCCAGTATCGAACAATACAACAGCTTTCATTCCATTAAGATAGAGTTCACCTGTTACATAATACACACCATTACATAACAGTCTCACTAAACAATGGGAAAAGAAATGACAAAAACTCTAAACACCAGCCCTCGTACCAGAGATGACCTGATCTGCCTCATCAGCATCAGCTTTCGTCAAGGCAAATATTCGCCCTGGTTGGTACGGCCTCTTCCCAGCCTACTGCATTGGTGCATCGCTATTACCACTCCGTGGCTTGAGACATTGAGATTTGTAATGCCCCGTTTCACCACAGTTGTAGCAAGTCACCGCAGGAGGTCTCACCACATTGTTTCCAGATCCTCCAGCCACACTAACAGCATTTGTCCCTGTCGGTTTGAACCTCTGTGCAGATGGTTGTCCCTTGAAACTCCCAGAATGTGCAGGCCTCTTACCAGACTGCCAGTTGTTCCTCCGGTTCTGAACAACTTCGAACTGCTCCATATCCGCCTCCGTCGCTGCTGCCCTCTTCACCAACTTGTCAAATCGCCTAATACCAAGGGGTATCATACGAGACCTCAAGCTCGGCCTCAGTCCATGCTCGAACTTGCGAGCCTTCTTAGCCTCATCCATCACCAGTTCTGGAGCATACCTGGAGAGCTGAGTAAACTTGGTCTCATACGCTCTCACCGACATGCTACCTTGCTGAAGCGACAGAAACTCCATCGCCTTCTTCTCCTGGACGTCGGAGGGAAAATAGTGACTGCGGAATTCTTCCAGAAATTCCTCCCAGCCAAGCACTATGCCTTCCATGGTCCTCTTCATGGATTGCCACCAAACCGCCGCATCCTTCTCCAGCTCCAAAGTCGCCAACTTGACCTTGCTACCCTCAGGGGTCTCCAACACCTCAAAGATCGTTCCACTTGACGGATCCAGTTGTCAGCCGCATCTGGATCTGACTTTCCCTCGAATACAGGTAGTTTCATTCTCTTGAACGATTCCACCAGCTTAATCGCCTCGGGCACTGGATTCACCGGCCCCCTTCCTTGTTTCATAGCCACTGCATTAAGCGTCTGGTAGACCCTTGCAAGTTCGGTTTCTAGATCCAAACCCTCACCATTCCTAACTCCTCTTCCCGACATATTCTGATGCAAAAGATCCATCAAATTCGAAGTATATGACAAGAATTTAAACCAACTTGCATTTCATTGAATTCCAAAGTTTATACATTCAAATTTAAAAACATTTTTTGACATCAGAACGGAAAATAATAGAAGCTAAGACAGTCTAACTCCTACGGGTCCTCTTCGCTGCTCGAAGTTCTTCCCGTAGTTCTTCAACCTCATCCTTCAGCACATCAGTCAGGTTCTTCCTCTTCTCGAGTTCCCAAACCCTATGACTGAGAACAGAAAAGTCGTCCTTCCGTTTCGCCAGCTGAGCCTCCAACAATCCGACTCTCTCTCGCAGTGTCTCAACCTGCCTCTGAAGAGAAGTCACAAGACCACTTGGAACTGGTTCTTCCTCTTCGTCAGAAGAAGAGTCATCAGATGAATCCGGAGGTGGGGTGATCTCTCGGGATTCAGGCCATTCTTCACCGTCAGAATCTGCTTGCCCTGGATAGTACTCGTCCTCGAAATCTGCCTGTCCAGGATGGTACTCTTCCTTAATGATATGCCAGTCGTCGCCTCCAGCAGGGTCGAAGTGATCAGCCATCTTAGAAATAGAGAGGAAGAAGCATAAGTCATAGAGCAACACAAATGTAAGTCACTTACATTTAAATCTCTAGACTCAAACACACACTCTAATGTCCACATCTAGGGTGTCGTTCCCTATAAATTTGTACAAGTGTGAAAGTGTAGAAAGCGTGGCTCTGATACCACTCTGTCACACCCCGAATCCCAAATACACTGAATTCGAGATGTTCTACAGGATCTTTTCACTTTCTTTAGTACAATTTTACAGTGAAATTTAAACTTTTCATCTTACACCATAGTTTACATCAATATTACACTTTTCTTTTGCACAGCGGAAGTAAAATACAACAATTAAATAAATGTACAACAACATGGTACAATCTTTCAGCATTCATTCCTCTTTAACATGTCATTTACCTGCATATAAAACTGTGGGTACGTCAGTTTATTCAACCGACGATCATTATACACGGCCATCCTCTCTATGCCGGAAATAGTATAACTTAATTTTCCATATTTAACAAACACAAACTTGTCACAATTCAAACTAAAGGGACTACCCTATTGATGTCGTGTTGTGATTGTGCACTTAATCCTTAATGCATTTATTTACGTTACATGACACTAATGCGCACTTGTTCGGATTCTATGCATCCCATACTACATAGGTCCGAGGGCAAGCCCTTATTCGTTCTTCATCTTTGTAGGGTTCAATCCCTCGTTATGACTTAATCTACTACTGTAATTACGGTAAGTATCCTAGATGTTTTCTGACCTACGAACTCATGTCTAGGCACTCTGGAGGGAATCCCATCGCTGACATGACTCATCATGCAGACATCCTATGATAATTCAGCTCTCACCATAGACATGACACTACCCGTAGTCTTCAAACATCCCACGAGCGTCGCCACCGGGACGGTACTCTGGAGCAGCATCCTCACCCAGACTCATCATGGGAATTCCTGGGATACGCTCTCGCCGCTACCCAGGGCCCTCATACTCAATATTTTTCTCTTACTTTCATCACATCTTCACTATGCACTAGTCCTTAGTTTTATAGAATCATGAATAAAATCAAAGTTCTAGAGTTAACCTCTCCACTAAGCCAGACTTATTCATTTATACAAACGTGACCAACCTTGGTCTTTCATTTCAATATTTCATTTCTTTTTGCCGGGGGAGACTTAACTACTCTTTCAATTCAATTCCAATTCACAATGTCCACATTGAGTACTTATAACTCATAAAATTCATATTCATAGCCAACGAATTTCTTTTTCATTAACATGATCTCTAATTCCTTCATTAATCCATAATCATACATGAACTCATGCACTTCATAATTTCACATTTGAAATTCACATCACTAATGAACATTCATATTTCATATTTTTGCACATTATTCTCAAGTGAGAATAAATAGTATTATGTCACACAACAAGGTTCTTTTTGCCAAATCACTTTCTAATAGTCCATTTCAATTTATTCTTATAAGCTATAATTTTTCACAAGTGTATATTCTAGAACCATAGTTCTAATTGTGTACTTTATTCACAAACCATAGTTTAGCTCTTTCAAATAATGCCCAAATCATCTTTATAAAATTCCTTATATTTTTATGAGAATAACCATATTTTTTTCATAATTTTTGGACATCTAAAAAGCCCAAAAAAAATATTTTTTATATATATGCCGAAGGGGAGAATCGAACGCAGGCACACGTGAAACAAGGCCAAGAGCACCCGCCAATAGGCCGAACTGTGCTAGCATTATAAAGGGGGCGAAAATAATATATATTGCTTTCGGGTCGAAAGTTATATGCTTTCAAAAATGTGTGAAAAAATGTTGCGGACACAGGGATTCGAACCGATCGACCCAGAGAAGCCAACCGCACACAGTGACCGCCTGAGCTACTAGCTCAGGTTGTCACAATACAAAATTAAAACCCATATGAATCATTTTACTACTGTGGTTAAAACAGCTCGATGTTCAATTTAATCTTGGTTCATATTGCCTTTGTAAAAATTACTGAAAAAATTCCAGATTAAATCCCCTTCACATGATTTTCATATCAGCAAGTATAAAATAATTTTTTTGCACTAAAAATATATTTTTTTTCACACAAATCAATGAATTGTTCATCAAAACTACTATATTTTTCATTTTTGACATTGGTTAACAATTAGTCTTCAAATCTTTTCTATCCAAATTTCTTATACTAATTTTCTGATATTAATCTTTCATCCAACATACAAATCTAATTTCTTTGAATTTGTCCAACCCCACAATAATTCCAAAATGTCTCTTCACAAATTAGCACTAACAAAGTACTAATTTTTACATACAATTAATGATGGCAAATAAATGTATTTTCTTTAAATCAACATTTACTTCTAGTTCAATCATGTGCATCACAAATTATATAGCCACTTATCAATTAACATGCTCACACATCAAACATTCAAGAAAGTTACTCTTTCAAAAAGCGTGCTCTTTCTTAATCAATTTCATGCTTCAATTTTTCAATTAAGCTAGCATCCTCATTAGTATTCTCAAGCATCAATACTAGCATCATCATTTATTCTAATAAGCATGGAGAATTTTACCCACAACTTAATTAACAATGTAATCACATGCAAATTGTTCATTAACATACTAATCAATTTGTGTACTAACTTTCCATTAAAATGTATTCTTACTAACATTTTCCATGAATCATTTCTAATTAGAAACAAAGATGATCAACCCACTTTGTAGTCACATTCTTATTGCACACAATCACACATAATTCGCATATCAATAATTCATTCAACTAGAGATCAATTATCCAATTAAAGGCGCATTCTTATTAATCATTTTCATGCAATTTTTGCTAATGAAATCTAGCATATATTCCTATATTAGAAATAAGGAAAATTCCACCCACCTTGTATGGAGAGAAAACAACACAAAAGCAACACTTCCTTGCGAATGTAAGCACCTCCTCCTAGACGATGCGCGCACAAGCTCCACAATCACCACCACCGAATGCTTCCTAGTGGTGCCGGCCTCTCCTTCTCCTTGACAAATGCAAGCACTCCCACACAACTCTCTCTCTTTTTTTTTACTCACACTATTATTAAAATAAGACTATAGTTGGAAAGATATAACTTGCATATGAAAATAGCCATGGGAGGAGGGTATTTATACTAGAAGGCAAGTGAAATGGATGGCTAGGATTGACTAGTTGGTTGTAGGATGGAGGGCCAAGATTAGAGTAGGAGTTATAAAAACTACCCACATCCTCAAAACCACCTCCATGATCACCATGTCTAATTTCAAAACTTCCTCCAAAAAGCATGCCAACCGGCCTTGGAAAGGGTGTGCATTGCACGTGTACGTGTAGTGCACGTGCATGCAACTAGGCCTAAAAATTGTACACTTTAATTTTGTATAAAAATAAATTAGTTATAAAATAGTCTTTTACATGACAAGTTTAGATAAAAAGGAGATTAATCCATGGGCTTTATTTTGGGCCAAAATTGTTATTAAAATAAATAAAATAAAATACATTTTTGGGCTTTTAAGAAAAGGCCTTTTAATTAAATTAAAATAAGGCTTTCTATTTATTTAAAGAAAGGCTTTTGTGCAAAATAATTTGAGAACACATATTTAAATATTTATACACATCTAAATAAAAATAATTCAACCAAAATATTGCACATGCACACTACGTGCAAAATAAAATAATTTTTCATTAATTGAAAAATCAGGGTATTACAATATCATATGCCCGCCCATTAGTTTTCCTTAAAACATCACTATATTATACACACACTTGCTCATTAATTTCATTGATTACGATACCTCAACTCATTACCACCCAACATGTCACAAACATACACCAAATAGGTCGGTACATCATAATGCCCTATATATATCACTTTTGTTTACCTGTCGTATGTTATACATATATCAACCCCAAATATTTCATATATTATCACACATATACTCAATACATCATCATAACACCGAATATTCAAAATCACACCAATACACCATATACACACCAATTCCCCAAACAACAAGATTTCAACATATGAAAATTTCCATATTTTCAGCTAAAACTTCATTTAGCTGAAACCCACAAAAATCACTTCAAACCGCCTAAAATTCTGTCACAGCATAATATACACTTAGTATAATCATACTCACATAATATCTTGCGAAGACTCGAAGCACCACTTCTCCATCCTGCATCCGAAGTCGCTAACATCTCCTATTATCAAATTTCAAAGCAATTAGAGCTTAAAACAACCAAACCAGCCACAGGAAATAATAACACTAATCCTAATGTCACTCAAGCATTTTATTGAACGTCTGGCATGCACACATGCGATGCACGTAACATTCAAATTTCTATGGAAATTTTATCCTCAAACAATTACTAAAATCACCCCTAAATTATTTTAATGGCTCAACATTTCTACTACTATGAAAAAGATAATTCTCATATATATAATTCCTTTTTATAAACTCAAAACCCTAATTTATAAACAACTTGCAAAATCTCCAATAACTTGCTAATTTCTTGCCTCTAGCTTCAAAATGGACCTCTAACCAACCCTATACTCTATTTCTAAGCAAAAGCAGTTAAAAGCATACAAAATTACACAAATAATTAAAAAGATATATACCTCGACTAAATCCTTTCTCCAAATTGACTTCACCGCTAGCTAGAGCACCCTCCACTTAGTCTACCCCTCAATTTAATTTTAAAATAATGGAGAAATGAAGTGGATTTGGGCGGAAAATGTCGAGGCCGAAATGGGTTTGGGTTTCGTTTTGGGCAGGATCGAAACTAGGAGAAGGAGAAGGAGGATGGTGGAGGAAGGGGGAGGGGGGGCAATTTTATATAAATAATATATTTATTAAAGGGATATTAACATACAAGCCCCCAATCATCAAAATATTACAAATAAACCCGAACTCTACACTTTAATAATACTAACAATACAAAATACATTAAAATATCTCATAATAATCCTCCAAAATTGAAAAATAAAAATAAACAAGAATTTCTTCACATAAAACTCAACTCATAACTTAAATATATCAATAATACCGATCCAACACAAATATCAATACCAATATCACCATTTAAAATAAAATATACCAAAAATAATTATCACCACTCCAGGGATATAAAAACAGGTATTTTCAGTATTTTAAAAAATTTTAGGTGTCACATTATCTGTGCTGGAAAGTTCACTGAAAAGATGGTCGTTGGTTACTGGGCAGCACTTAAAGAGAGAAACTCTAAGAATTAGATAGAGAACGCAAGGTGGAAAATGAGAAGGGAGTAGGGGATATACAGGCAGCTCTGCGAAGCCTCGATATCCACAATTAAATCTCAATTGCCTATCTAGATCCAACGGTTGACAAAATTTCGACGCCTCGATTTCCACAACCGTGACATCAGCATCGCACGTGAATCACACGTGTCACGGCAACCAAAGCAAGTCCACCACACTCGGAGCTCGACATGAACTTCAAGCCAGCCATTGGCATCTCATAAGCCTACGACGCTCGACGCTCGACGCTCCGCATGAACTTCGAGCCAGCAACTGGCTTCTCACAAGCCTACGACGCATGACATTCGGCAGGAACTTCGAGCTAGCTACTGACTTCTCACAAGCCTACTATGCTCGACCCTCGGCATGAACTTCAAGCCAGCCACTGGTTTCTCACAAGCCTACGACGCTCGACATTCGGCAGGAACTTTGAGTCAGCCACTAGTTTCTCACAAGCCTACGACGCTCGATGCTCGGCATGAACTTCGAGCCATCCACCAGCTTCTCACAAGATTACAGTGCTCGATGCTTGGCATGAACTTCAAGCCAGCCACTGGCTTCTCACAAGCCTACGACGCTCGATGCTCAGTATAAACTTCGAGCCAGCTACTGGCTTCTCACAAGCCTATGCGCTCGACACTCGGCATGAACTTCGAGCCAGCAACTGACTTCTCACAAGCCTACGATGCTCGACGCTCGGCAAGAACTTCGAGCCAGCCAATGGCTTCTCACAAGCCTACGATGCTCGACGCTCGGCACGAACTATAAGCTCGCGACTGGCTTTCTCACAAAGACCATCACGCTCGATGCTTGACAGGAACTCCGACCTGACCACTGGCTTCTCACAAGCCTACAACACCTGATGCTCGATGCTCGACGTTCGGGGCTCGGGGCTTGGCTTCACACTGCTTGGCCTCAACACCATTCTGCCCTTACAAAGGGATCATTCTCTCTATTCTGGAGCACACTGACAGTAGACCTTCTCACAAGATTAATCTACTCCTCGACGGCTGGTACACACCACTCTCCAGGAGTGGGGGGCCTATGATGTGGGCAAATAATCTAGCGCAATCAGAACCGTCTGATCCCCTCCAAATTCTCTCATCGTTGATCATCAGACCCGAGGACCCAATGGGCCTTCTACTTGTTCAGGCCCCACAAAGAAACGGGTCAACTCGGCACATTAAGGTTAGGGCTCTCACACTCTTTGCATATAAATATCAGACCCCTCCCCCTTCTTGTGGGTGATACCTTTTTCTCCATCTGAACCCTAATTTTTCTTTCTTATAGTGACTGACTAGATCGTCGGAGGGCATGTCGTCAAGATCTTTCCCGATGTTTCTAGGCTGCTTGCAGATGTTCCGGTCAGCCAGCCTCCAGCAGCTCGTCCTCTCCAGCTCCCAGGGAACCCCCTGTCTCAGATTCGGATCTACGACTGAGATCTGTCTTTTTCTATACAAATTACAAAAATTCACACTTGTTGCTCCCACCACTACAACAAGGAGCATCAACTATCTCCAAATTTACTAGTGTATTTTTAATATTTTATTTTGCCTATCAAAGAAAATGACAGTGTAATTAATAAGCTTGAACTTGGATTTTCCAGCTCAATCTTTGATTTTCATGTCCCTTGAAGTTGAGACCGCTCCCACCGCTCATCACTGAAACCAAACTGAAGATCCTGTTGCCCTAAATCTTTCCTTTTTCCTTTTTCCTTAGTTCTTTTTTTCTTATTATTTTTCTGTCGGTAGAGAAACACATTCTTTCAAGTAGTATTATATGTCACTATGTACAACTAGCAATCTATATGTGTGGTACACGCCCTAAAAATTTATTTTTTTAAGTAAAGAATATGACGTAGTCTGGTATTGAACCTTAAGAACTCATTTTACCCATCTCAAATTATTACCATACTCTTTATAATTATCCCTGGTGGTACCAACTTTTATTTTATATGAGTGACACTTTTGTAAATAATTAAAATTGATCTTTAAAGTTATTATGGTAACCGACAACAGTTAACTAAATTGATGATTAATATAACTTCCACTTAAAAATGAGTGGTTAAAATTAGATAGTTGATTGTCTACAGATTATAATTTATCTACAAATAACACAATTCAAACTCTACTATTATAATATTAGTAGAGATAGTGGTCCTGAAATTTGAAAATTGCATTAGATCTCCAACAAGAGAAATGGTTGGTTGCAGAAATTCCATCTAAATGATACTTCTATTTCAGAAGATCCTTTCACAGTAGTTCAGGGCTTGTGCAGTGGTCCCTTGTTCCCTTCCTCGAACATTAAACCGGATACCGTTCAAGAGAGCGCTCTATATCTGCTGTTCCATGTTAGCAAACCGGCAATCCATTACCAAAAAAATTGGAGAAAGAAAGAAAATAGTTAAATATTTTCTGCTTCTTTTGATTTCTTGGTGTGATATGGATAAAATCAGATTCATACCATCGCAACGCACATCTCAGAACTTCTCAAGGGTACTCCAACCCATCAACCCAGTCAGGTCCACGATTAAGTTCTATTTACAGCCTAAAAAATAAAGATTTCCAACTAATTATAACTATCGGTCAAATTCCTCCAAATCAGGAATTCTATCTTTTAACTGGGAGAATATTTAATCAAATCTTAAAGATTCCTTTCTATTTTATCTTCTATAAATAATTTCTAGCCTATAAATACTCTCCCCTCTCATTCAGTAAAGGGTAATCACTATTTTCCGCTAAAAACTCGCATCTTCTTTTTGAGTTACTGACTTGAACGTCGAAAGGTCTTTCGCCAGAGCAATCTCCGATGTTAAGACTTTGTGTAGGTCCACCAAACGTTTTTAGTTATCCAGATTCAGAAGCAGACGTCCTCAGAAGCAGACGTTCTCAGCCGCTTAGATTCAGATCAAGGAGCTTTTAGCCATCCAGATTCAAATCAATATCGAATGCCCAGATCTAAGCTTTCTTCTCAAAATAAGAAATCATCAACTAATTGCTCTCGCACTAAATAAAGCAACAATATATTGGCGATGTTTGTGAAAAAGCACAGATCTGCCTCTTTGATCAGATCCATCCACAGCAATCACTCCCAACTAAGGCTTGTGAAAAGAAGACGAAGGCGGTTGCCGCCCAGCCAATCCCCTTCCACTTCCTCTTTTGTCACCACCTCATTGCCCATTGCCACAGCTTCCTCCTAGCGAAGCTGTGTCAGCAGGCTCCCTTCTCAACCGTCCCAATCCCATCCAGTCGAAAACTAGGGGTTAATCCATGCGGCCACCCGCTCCACGGTGCCCCCAGTGCAGCCAGACCTTCGAGACATCATCAACTCCCGACAACAGGGGATGGCCCTTCGTTGTCGCCAAGATTAGAGGCACTCCGGGGGGGATGATTCCCACTCAGAGCACCCTAGAAGTCAAAGGAGCCCTTCACATCAGCTACCTAGGTCTTGTCGAATGCCCTCCCCACGAGGACGCACGCGAAAGGAGCCCATCTCCCATTAGTTTGCGAGATCCCAAGATATGTAAGATGATGAGGCACCCATCACTCAGGTAGAGTTTCGTGACTTCAAAGACCAAGTGCTCGAAGCCTTCCAAGTCACCCGAACATGGACAGTCAAACAAGGGATCGTCGCCCTAGAACCGATCGTTGAAGGAAGGTCCTGCGGGTCAGCTCGATCCAAGAGACAAAAAGATGTAGTCCTACGTCACCTTCAAGAGATAGAGGAACGCCTCACTCGGATCGGCAAGAGGAAGAATTAATGCCAAGGTAAGGGGTATCGCCCCATTCAACCTCCCTTTGCTAGGTCAATTTTTTAAGCCCTCGTTCCAGAGAACTTCAGGCCTCCTACCTTCAAGTCATACGAAGGTGAGTCCAGCCCAGCTAATCACATTTAGAGTTTGAAAAATCTCATGATGATCCACAGGGCCTCCTATGCACTTTTTTGCAGAACTTTCTCAGCGAACCTGAAGGGATCAACACAAGAATGGTATACCCATCTTTCTCCAAGATCCATCTTCTCTTCAACCAGCTCAAGGAGCTCTTCCTTGCACACTTCGTCAGCAGCTGTAAGACAGAGAAGACGAGCACTTCCCTGCTCGAGTTAAGGAAAAGGGATGAGGAGATACTCAAGGACTTCAACAGGTGCTTCACGGACAAGTCTATGTCCATCCCACCCTTGACTTAGCGGTAGCAGCTGCTACCTTCCGATGCAATGTCTGCATTGCTGACCTCAAAGAATCTCTCGCCAAGAAGCCTCCTTGGGACTTCTCCAAGTTCCTGCAGAGGAGTGAGAAGTACATCCAAGCTAAAGAGGCCTTTCATCCCTGGGACCAAAGAGAGCCCTCCTCCAGGAACAAAAAGAAGAGTTCAAATAAAGCGGGATATAAGAAGTCCCATAAGGATGGTTCTGGTCAACATCGCCCCCCTCCAGTCCCTCACTTCGATAAGTTCACTCTCTCAATTCTAGTATCTCAACAGTCCTAATGTAAATCGAAGGAGATGGGCTACTCTGGCCCCTTCCGAAGATGAACACATTAGGCGGCAGGATGAGTGGTGACAGTTCCACAAGAACCATGGTTACGATACAAATGAATATTGAGCTCTCGAAAATGAAATCATAGACCTTATTCTTCGTGGCCACCTTTCCAAGTACACTCTGAAAGAAAAGGCAAGCCCTAGCCCTGAAGGGTTAACAAGCGTGTAGAGAGGGATTCCGAGTCCCAAGACTCAGAACCCATAGCCATCTTCCACTCCATCCACGGATGACCTACGGGTGGGGAGTCTAACTCCTCCCAAAAGGTGTTCGTCCGAGATATCAACTCAGTTCACAACCCCCCTCCCCCCCTCAAGTACTTGGGGGTTTCAGTAATTTTTTCAGACAAAGTTCTAGAAGGAGTTCGAATACCACCCTCGATGTGACTACAGAAAAGGCTCCAGCTACCGGATCATGGCCATGGACTTCATGGTCTTTAATGTGAAGGCCGCCTACAAAGACATCTTAGGCTGACCCGGCCTAGAAGCTCTTCACACGAAAGATTCAGCCTTTTACATGAAGATGAAGTTCCTCACATCAGCAAAGGTAGGATAAGTTAAGGGTGGCCAGGATGCGGCTTGAGCATGCTATACAGCCGCACTGGGAGGCTCGGTCCTCCCCCTCTATGTTGTGGAACTCCCTCAAGAAAGGATTCAAGTTGACTCCGAGCCCATGGATCAATTAGAGGAGATACCCTTCTCCAAGAAAGACCAGACCAAATGTTTCCAAATAAGTCAAGCTCTCCCTTATCGAATCAAAGAACAACTTGTCAGTTGCATCATGGAGAACCGAGACTTGTTTGCTTGGACTACTGCTGACATGCCTGGAATCTCCGAGGACTTGATTATGCATTACCTAATTATGAGTTCAGATGTCAAAACGGTCCATTAAAAGCGCCGAAAGTTCACCTCCGACTGGTAATAGGATGTCAAGGAAGAGGTCGAAAAACTTCTAGTCGCCCACTTCTTTTAAGAAGTTAGCTACCCTGAGTGGCTGGCTAACATAGTTATGGTAAAGAAGGCAAATGGCAAGTGGAGGATTTGCATCGACTTCACCTACATGAACAAAGCATATCCAAAGAACCCCTTTCCTCTCCCCCAATATTGGTGTCTTGGTTGATGCTACATCCGGGCACGAGCTCCTCAGCTTCATGGATGCCTTATCAGTATACAATCAGATCCTAATGCTCCCTCCCAATATTTTGAAGACATCCTTCATCATTAACCAAGGCATCTATTTTAATCGGGTCATGCCCTTCGGGCTAAAAAATATTGGAGCCACTTACCAGCTCCTATGGAAAAAATTCTTCAAGGAACAGATCAGCCAAAACATAAAAGTTTATGTAGATGATATACTTGTAAAGATCCTCAAGTAAGAAGATCAGGTCACTAACCTATACAAAGCTTTTGACATCCTATGAAAGCACAACATGAGGCTGAACCCCATAAAGAGCACCTTCAGGGTCTCCATGGGAAAGTTCTTAGGGTTCATGGTCAACCAAAGAGAGACTAAAGCTAACCCGGAGAAGATCCGAACCATACTCAACATATCCCCTTCATCCAATATTAAAGAAGTCCAGAAACTCACAGGGCGCCTCGCCGCCATTTGGCGCATCCTCTCCAAATCTGGGGAGAAGTGCCTTCATTTCTTCAAAGCTCTCCATGGATCAAAAGGCTTTGAGTGGGGGCAAGCCCAGCAAGAAACCTTTGAATAGCTCAAGGCATATCTCACTAATCCCCTGATGAGTGTATTTTTTACATGATTTTTATTACTCTTTTTTCGTATTAAAGTTGCAAGTTCTCGATTATTTCTTTCAATTTTATCTTGTTTCAACTTTTTTTTTTAAGGAATGAGATGGATAAGTGCAAAAGATGGGCGTTTTGGTTATCATGGAAGCAAACAAGGATAAAGATGTCAAAATTCAAATTGATTCTAAGTGTAGATTTTTAAAAAAATTCAAGCACTCAAATGCGCTTCTTTACAAATTGGCAATTTGAAGAACCAATAGAAAATATTATGGTCAACTAAGAGGTGGAATAAAATTTAGGAAAAAAAAGTTATTTTAAAAGAAAAAGCCCGGATATGAGTGGAAGAGATTTAAATTATGATTAGTTAGATGATTAGTTTAAAATCACAAGATTAATCTTGGGATTTTAACGAATTAAACTATCTTATCCTAATTAAATTCAAACTAATCCCTATTTAAATCTTTTCTCCCTATATAGGAAACCCCGGGGACCAAAAACATGTGGGGGGCTGCCGAGACATGGATTTTTGCTGTCGGGGTTTATATTTTACAGCCGAGACTTGATTTGTTTTGGAAGAGAAATCCCAAGACTTAATTGGGGCTTCAAGCAACAATAGCAAAACGAGTTCTTTTTTTTCTCTTCTATTTTTCTATTTTTATTATGCGATCTAATAAAATGTTTATTTGTTGCAAATTTGTCATGAACTAATTTTATTTTTCTAGAGCTTCGATGTAGCCTAGTTTTGAAAATACAATTCGAATTTTATGTTACCTTATTCTTCTACTTTTTCATGATTGTGTGTTTAATTTTTGTTCTTAATGCGTACAATTGTCTGGCCAATTATCATTTGAATTATTGAATCATGGAGGATCCCAAGAGGTAACTTGTGGTTTAGAATTATAGAATTAAACACCATGGATTAAGCGAAATTAGAGATAATTTACCGCGATTAATATGACTGTTGAGAAATCCATATAACTTAATGAATTTTCAAATAATTAAATTTCAATAGAGATATGACAAACTATTAGTTGCGGATATGTTTGGTGTTATTCGAGAAAATACACTAAATAATTATGGGATTTTGGTCTATAACTTGGAAAAGTAGAATTTTTGTTTCATAGAATTATGAATTGTATGGGATTAGCGAACACCCTAGAGTTAGTTTTGCTACTTATAAACCCTAAAATTTCAGATTTTGCTCTTTTTAATTAATTTAGTTTTTCTTTAGTTTAATTTAATTTAGTTGTTATTTTTATCAAATTTTTTACCATCCAAATAGTAGTTAATCTGGTGAATTTCGGTACTCAATAAAATAATTAGTCCTTGTGGGTTTGACATTTTTTTTTCTTTTAAACTATACTACTTGTTGTGATTTTATTCGCTTTCCACCATCCCCCACTCCTAAGCAAGCCCGAGTAGGGACATGTGCTCTATCACTTCAGATCAGACCCTCAATGACGTCTTGGTGAGGAAAGAAGACAGAATCCAAAAGCCAATCTACTATGTGCGCAAAGTACTTCATGACGTCGAGCTTCGTTGCTCTAGGATGGAGAAAATGGCATATGCCTTGGTCACAACCGCCCGAAAGATATGCCTTTACTTCCAAGCACACTCCATCTTGGTGCTCATCGACCAACCCCTCAAGCAAGTGCTTCACAAGCAGAGAACTTTGGGCTACTTATGAAGTGGTCCATCAAGTTGAGACAGCAGGACATTAGCTACCTCCGAGGACTGCCACCAAGGTCGAAGCCTTAGCCGAGTTGATTGTCGAATGCACTATCGCTGATTCCCCTCCCCCCTCTTGAGGAATGCAAAGACCCTCCAGTCAAGAGTGTCTACATCGAAGGCTCCTCTTACACCGAAGGGAGCAAGGTTGGTGTCATTCTACATGAATCTGATAAGTTCGTCCTTCAATACTCACCCCACCTCAATTTTGAGGCCCCAACAACGAAGCTGAATACGAGGCGCTGATTACCAAACTCCTCCTAGATCAAAAAGTGGGGGTCCAAATGATCAAAGTGTTTAGCGACTTCCAATTGGTGGTAAGCTAGATCCTAGGAAATAATGAAGCCAGAGATGACTGCATGATCAGGTACTTAGCTCGTGTCAATAAACCCTTTCCGAGGGGTTGAAGTCACCCGCATCCCCCACTAGGAGAATGGGAAAGCAGATGCCCTCTCTAAGTTGGCATCCTCTTCTTTCAAAGGACTAGATCATATAGTGTAAACTAGACACCTTCTCTAAGTTGGCATCCTCTTCTTTCAAAGGACTAGATCAAATAGTGCTCATGGAGGTCTTCCTCATGCCAAGCATCAAAGAGGAGGCCTTATAACTCATGGTCACCCCACCTAAGATGCCTGGACGTAATTGGATGAAACCTTTGGTCGACTTCTGTCACGCCTTGCTTCCCAAAAAGAAATACGGAATACAAGTACGCGACACAAGTCTAGTGAATGACTTTCACCATTCATAAGCTGTAAGGATCTTTACAACATATACAAGAATAAACAAACGTATGCAAGAGAAATAATCAACCACGCATGAATAACTGAATCAATATAGTCAACAAGATTACTTGAAAGCAAGATTACTGAATCTCAAATAATCAAGTCTGGAACAAAACACAAGTCTGTGACAAAACACCCAATGCAAATATCCATGTAACAAATTACAATTATTCAAGATAAGCAAAAGGAATAAATAAATATAGTAAGAACTCCAGCCAACTAGAATCTTGATCACCTATTCCATCGGGCAGCTGGTCACCAAAGTCTGCAATTTAACAAATTGCAGGAAAAGAAAAGAGAAACAAAACGCCTGTCAATGCAAGTTACGGGCCGCTTGTAGTGCAGGCAACAAGTACAAAAGGAAATAAATAAACAAGTATAGAGTAACGGTGGAAGCAAGTATAGCATGGAAGATGTAACAGCAAAATAGAGCAACTAACTCTATGTCAAGAACAAAACAAGTAGCATGGCAAGGTAAATGGGTCCAAGTGGCATGTAACAAGTGTCAAGTGGTGTGTAAATGAGTAACAAGTAACAAGTCTCAAGTAATCAAGTATAATGTACAAGTAACAATTAGCAAGTGTCAGGTGATCATGTTGTTTTCAAGTCTTGTATCTAGTCCTATCTAGATAGCACTTCATGCGTCCCAAATTTTTACCACATGGTTGTTATATTCAAACAAGTTACATTTTAGATTTCATAATGGATCATAGAGGGAAGTGTACTCAGGGACAAGTATCAAGTAATCATGTATCAAGTATCAAGTATCACGTGTCAAGTGTACAAGTGTCAAGTAATCACGTGTCAAGTATCAAGTATCAAGTATCACGTAGAATATATGGATCCCCTTCCGAGTACACGTTTCTGTATTTTCCACTATTACATCTTTTTCTTTAACCCCGGCTTAGTTTCTTGTTATTATTATTCAAGTAAGCATAGATGTGCACAAACAAGTCAAGAAACATGGCAAGACAACAAGGGACAAGTAAAAGTTAAATAAAGGACACGAACGGATGACGAATGACTCAAAATAGACTGTTGCCGCTAAATTTGGTGTGGGGGCAAACAGATAGTATTTGTAGATTCTTAGGGAAACTGAATAGTAAACCTGTATACCTATTCCGTCGGAGTTTGATGCCGACTCCTGCCGTACACCTACAAAAAGTGCGAGACACCGGGGTTGTTCCCGGCGATGCACCCTCCGACGCTCAAGTCAGTAATCAGGGAAGATTATGAAAAAGCGCAAAAACTAGAGAAAGATTGATTACCTCTTAATGGAGATGGATGGGGGGTATTTATAGGCGCCGCTGGGATCAGATTAGGAATGTAATCCCCCTGTGGTTAGATAAGGAATGTAATCCCTAATCCCCAGTGAAGGGATAACTATGAATCAGGGCTGTTGATTACGATTGAATCAGAAACCCTAATTCTATCCCTTCTGGACCGGGTTTGCTGCGGGTTGAAACCTGCACCCAGTTGAGGTGGATCCGTTTACAGGTAAGTGGGTCTTCGGGGAAGATAACCAGTACCCGCTTCAAACCCGTCGGTGGGTGAAATTACTGTTTTACCCCTGAGCTTCAAGATTCGTGCCCCATCTGGACGGTTCCAATTTAACCCCATTTTTAGCCATATCACGAGCCCCCCACTCCTAAAAACTGAGTTTGATCAGCCTTTGAGGAGTAGTTTAATTGTTTTAGTGGCTAGTGGAGTTGTATCGGAGTCCGAATGGAGAGTTTTGAATCTCGATGGGGGTAGCAGGTGATTTTTGAAGCTGTAAGCTGTTCTTAAGCTTCTCTGAATATCCGACGGTCTTTATCTATTTTTTCGGATTATTTATTTAATTTTGCGATGTGTTAACCAATCGTTCGGGGGCCTTCACAATACATTCTAGGCAATAATTGTTCGTTCAGGGGTTCAAAAATATTCTCCCGAATTTATAATTATTTTCTAGAATTTCTAGTTAATTTTCCCAAATTTTTAGTAATTTTTTTGCAATTTTTAAATAAATAAAACGATTAAAATAAATAAAAACTGATTTTTAATACCTATTTATGGCGTGGCTTGATCTGGGCCCTTAATCTGTGTTGAGCGCGATTTTCTGGGCGACCGGACGGTCGTAGTCGCTCGGAGGCTTTTTTCCCCGTTTTGGAGCTCGGATGGACACTTTGCTCGGCAGCTGATCGGAGGTCTAGGGACTCGGCAGTCCGAGCGACGTGGCACGATCTATGCCGTCGGATCCTGGCACGAATCTCGAGGAGGCGCGTTTCCCAAAAAAACGTTATCTTGTTGTTTAGCGCACGTGGCACGATCTGGACCGTCCATCACCAGAAGCGCGAATTTCTGGAAGATCCAACGGTCGTTGTCGCTCGGCGGCTTTTTTCTCCGTTTTGGAGCTCGAATGGGCACTTGGTCCGCAGCTGACCGGAGGTCTAGGGGCTCGGCTGTCCGAGCGACGTGGCACGATCTGAGCCGTTAGATGGTGGCACGAATCTCGAGACGGGCCCAGTTTCCAAGTAAACACTATCTTGTCGTTTAGCGACGCTGGCAAGATCTGGACTGTCTGATCGAGATCTTACACGAATGTTGAGGGAAAAGTGAATTTTCTCCGTTTTGGGGCTCGAATGGGCACTTGCTCGGCAGCCGACCGGAGGTCTAGGGGCTCGGCTGTCCGAGCGACGTGGCGCGATCTGAGCCGTTAGATGGTGGCACGAATCTCGAAACGGGCCCAGTTCTCAAGAAAACACTATCTTGTCGTTTAGCGATGCTGGCAAGATCTGGGCCGTCTGATCGAGATCTTACACGAATGTTGAGGGAAAAGTGAATTTTCTCCATTTTGGGGCTCGGATGGGCACTTGCTCGGCAGCCGACCGGAGGTCTAGGGGCTCGGCTGTCCGAGCGACGTGGCGCGATCTGAGCCGTTAGATGGTGGCACGAATCTCGAGACGGGCCCAGTTCCCAAGAAAATACTATCTTGTCATTTAGCGACGCTGCCAAGATCTGGGCCGTCTGATCGAGATCTTACACGAATGTTGAGGGAAAAGTGAATTTTCTCCGTTTTGGGGCTCGGATGGGCACTTGCTCGGCAGCCGACCGGGGGGACTGAGAGTTCGGCTGTCCGAGCGGCGTGGCGCGATCTGAGCCGTTGGATGGTGGCACGAATCTCGAGACGGGCCCAGTTCCCAAGAAAACACTATCTTGTCGTTTAGCGACGCTGGTAAGATCTGAGCCGTCCGATCGAGATCTTACACGAATGTTGAGGGAAAAGTGATTTTTCTCCGTTTTGGGGCTCGGATGGGCACTTGCTCGGCAGCCGACCGGAGGTCTAGGAGCTCGGCAGTCCGAGCAGCGCGGCGCGATCTGAGCCGTTGGATGGTGGCACGATTCTCGAGACGTGCTCAGTTCCCAAGAAAATACTATCTTGTCGTTTGGCGATGCTGGCAAGATCTGGGCCGTCTGATCGAGATCTTACACGAATGTTGAGGGAAAAGTGAATTTTCTCTGTTTTGGGGCTCGGATGGGCACTTGCTCGGAATCCGAGCCGGACCCTTTGATGTTGGGGTCGAATCGCACGTCGCTCGGATTTTGATCCCGTGTGTGCCGAGCTATTCGACTTGTATCGAAACGTTTTGCCTTTTCGCCAACCGTTGCTGCTTGGTTACAAAGTCGTTTGGGCTTTCGTAATGCTTCAAGAGCCGATCGAGAGTCGCGCCCTTTCGTTACGAAGTCCAAGA
Source organism: Hemerocallis citrina (assembly GCA_017893485.1). NCBI lineage: Eukaryota > Viridiplantae > Streptophyta > Magnoliopsida > Asparagales > Asphodelaceae > Hemerocallis > Hemerocallis citrina. Next base: position 119,347,814 of record CM030365.1, read on the forward strand.
GACTTTTTCTTTTACTATAAGACTTCACTTCCCCCACCCCCAATCTCATTATTCACTTTTACTTTCTTACTCAAGTTTTTACTCTTCACCATCGAAGTTTTTAGCTCCCGGGTGGCGCTGCTAGCTGTCGCGGCAAGGCGTTTCTTTGCTCCGGCGAACTTTTCCGACCGTAACAGTCACTTCAAGGTCAGTCTCTCTCCTTTCTCTTTAGAAAAAATGGTTAAGATTACTTCTTCGGATGAGACCCCCGCCTCGGACCGAGTCATTAGCCGAGAGGGTAAAGAGAAGGAGGTGGTAGAGCCGACCGAGCAGACCATGGTCCGGCCGAGCAAGAGTGGGGAGGTCGCCGAGCCACTCCAGGAGGTTTCACCGAGGTCCTGGAAGGGTAAGGGAGTGGTTACGGTCATAGAGCAGCCGAAGACGGTAGGGGAGTTCGGTCGGCAGCCGATCACTCTGTCGAGCGTGGGGGGAGTACGGAGCTACTCCGAAGAAATGCCGGAGAAGGTAACCCAGGGCACCGCCAAGTCGGTAGAGGAGAACGAGCCGAGAAAGATGTCCGAGGTGGACCAAATCTCTTCGGTCCTTACCGAGGCTGATCTGCATCGGATCCGGACTGGATTCCAGATCCCTACCGAGTACGGGCTACTTCTCCCCGGACCCAGTTTCCGAGCCTGCACGTCGTCTTCGGCCGACACGTGCATTTTTCCGGTCAACTCCTTGGCGGCCGGGCTTCGTTTGCCGTTGCACCCGTTCATTGTCGAGGTCCTCAATTGGTACGGCTTGAGTCCTGCCCAGCTGATGCCGAACACTTGGAGGCACGTCTTGGTGTTTGTTCTTCAGTGTCAAGAGATTGGCGCCGAGCCAAGTCTGTTCCTTCTTCGGAGCCTCTACCGTCCTTGCCAGCCGAACAGGAACGAGCAGAGGTTCTACCTTTCGCCGCGGACAGGCGTGAAGTTGATCGAGAACCCGGACTCGATCAACCATTGGAAGGAGAAGTACTTTATTGTCCGAGCTCCCGAACCCTGGGCAATTCCGATAGCTTGGTCGAGGGAGGGCCTGCCCAAGCGAGCGAAGAAAGAGCCAGTGCTTAGTGACGAGGAGGCCGAAGTCCTCAAGAAACTCCTCGGCCTGCCGATGCTTAGTTGGAAGGACATCACCGAGGAGGCCTTGTTCCCAGGGGGTCTCAGTCCGATCAATCCCAGTATGCCTCTAGTATTTTTACTTTTTCCTTGAAGTTCTTGAAAATTTTTCTAAGTTTTTTCATTCGGTTTGTGCAGAGTCTTCTGGCATGGACTATAGGGCATTGATGGCGAAGGCCAAGGCGGCTAGGGAGCAGGAGGCGAAGAAGAAGAAGAGACCCTCATCAGGGCCTCAGGGCGGCCGAGCGCCGAAGATACCTTCGGTCCCAAAGACCGCCGACCTGCAGGTGGTCGTGCTCCTGGATGCCGATCCCGAGCAAGACCAGGTCGCGGCCTCCGATCTTCCTGTCTCGGATGCGCCGACTCCAACGGCGAAGGCAGATGCTCCCGGCTCGTCGAGTGGCGCGTTCAACGTAAGTGCGGCGTTAGCCCTTCAAGTTCCGCCTCTCACCGCCGAAGCGAAGAAGATTCTGACCGAGGAGCATAAGCGGATCTTCGTCCCCGACTGGCAAGTAATGAAGGTCGACGGCTTCTTGGGGGACGGCAACATTTGTATGCAGGCGGTGAAGCACCTGCCGACCCCGAAGGACCGAGCGGCGCTTAAGTCCAGGGAGGTCGGGGACGCTACAATGCAGATTGCTTGGAACACGATGTCGGTAAGTAGACCGAACACTTTCTTCTTGAAACATTTTTTTTCGAAATTTTCTAAGTTTTTAGGTCCGGATTCTAACTGTCTGTTCTCTTTTCAGACCCTTTGTCACTTCAACTTTTTGCTCGAAGAGTTCGCGAGCAAAGAACAGGAGTTGACGGCGCTGTGCGACCGGGAGAGGTCGGAGCGTGCAAAAGCTGTGAAGCTGTTCGAAGCCGAGCAACTCCTCTCGGCAAAGCGCGGAGCCGAAGTGGCGGGGTTGGAGGCGAAGTTGGCCGAAGCTATGCAGCGGTCGGCAGACGAGGCAGCCAAACTCGAGGCCTCGGAGAAGGAGAATGCCGCGCTTAAGGAGGAGCTGGCCAAAGCACGGTCGGAGGCGGAGAAAGCTCGGAAGGAGACCGAAAGGGCCATGGCCAAGCACCAATCAAAGGTGGCAAGGGCGAAAAGGGCTGTCCAGAAAGAGGCCGAGGAGCACATGTTTAAGAACATGGAGGATGCGTACGGCCGAGCCCTACTTCATATCGCAGCTCGGAACCCGGGGTTCGACACCTCCTCCTACCACTTTTACGACCCTGTGGAGGGGGAGGAGGAGCTTCCTTCGGCAATGCTCGGCCCTGAGGGACAGGCCGATGGTGTCGAAGGCACGGGCCAGACAGAGGCCGAAGGTGAGGAGGAGGACGGCTCCGAGGACGACGACGAGGACGAGGACATAGGAATCGTCAAGGGGTCGGCAGACCCGAGCGACAAAAAGGTCGACCCCTGACTTGGTTGCATCTTTGGTCTTCTTTTTGCTTCTTTTTTTGTAAAGCCTGACTGTGGACTGGCCACCGCTCTTGTAATGCTTTTTGAGTTTTGAATGAAAACACTTTTTGCTTGGCCAAAAATTCTCCAAGTGTTAGACCTCGGATTTTGTGTTTGACTAGCCGCAAAATTTCTCCAAGTGTTGGGCATCGGATTTATCTTTGCTTTTCAGGTGAAGTTTGGTCCGATCACGGAGGTTTCGTATCTTCGTAAGGAGCTGAAAGAAACGAAGCGAGAGCTTTCCCATAGCCGAGAAAGGCGATTTTATATGCTCTTGAAGTTGGAGGAGATAAAAGCAGCTGCGAGGGGGTATTGTCGTGAGTTAAAGCAACTACGGAAGCAACCCCAAGCTTCTCGTCTCGAAGGTGAGATAGAGCGGCTTCGTAGGGAGCTTTTCGTTGTCGAGCAAAAGAATAACGAGCTCTTGGCCGAGATCCGTCACTTGGAGGTAACGGAGAAAGAACATTCGGCGGAAGAAGAGAAGTTAGCTTCCGAGTTGGAGAAGTTGTCATCCGAGCGCCAAAAGTTGTTGGCCAAGGTTGACAAGCTTAGGAGGATTACGATAGACAGGGGGATCGAGGTCACCCATTATCGACATCTTGCGACCGATAGTGCCAATGTTGCGGGCTCGTCAAGACCTCCTCGTCTGAAGATGTCGACAGAGGGTAATGTTCTGAGAGATAGGATTATCGAGCTGGAGGAAGAGATCGCGTCGCTCAAGCCTCTGCCTGAGAAGGCCAACGTTCGTAGTACGTTGTGTACTCGCGAAGAGAGCGAGAGAGGGATCACTTTCTATGAAATTGCGACTCATTTGCCTGCGGCGAGGCAGGGTCCTGCTGACGCTCAGAGTAGTGTAGCTGTCTCGTCTAGCGGCACCTCAGTTGGCACCACAGTTAGAGTTAGCGGCGAAGGGGGATCTCGCTTCGCTGCTTTGGGATCGAGCTCGGAGGTTAGGCGTCGCCGCCCTCGCGTTTCCTTGAACCGGAGCGTTCCCCTTCCGAAGAGGCACTAAACAAGTTGTATTATGTTCCTTGAAATTATTGTAAAACTCTGCTGTAGCGTCGGTCTAGTTGTATGTAGAGCTACTTTATTTGAATAAAAACCTTTGCTTTGCTTCTGATGCTGCGTTGGGAATATTGGCTTCATGTGTTGGACTTCGGCAATGTTTGAAATTTTGTTGTTTGTCTCTTCTTCTTTTCAGCTCGTGGTGGTAGCTCAAGACGTCGAGCCCACTCGCTCGGATGACCACGCTCGAGCCGAGGCTGGCTCGGGGGTGACGAGGCTGTGCTTGGTGAGGTGCCGAGAGCGGCTCTATGAAGTCGAGCTGGGATTGCGAGCCGAAAGCAAGCGGAACCATCTTCAGCCGAAAGCAAGCAGGATCGCCGAGATGACCCTCATAGGAGAGGACGAAGGTTCGTCGACTGCCTTTAGCAACGCCCTTCGGATCCAGTGCGTTCGGCACAATTTGTCGAAAATAACAGTGGAGAGGGACGATCTGCTTTCTGAGATCCGTCACTTGCAGATTGTAGAGGCGGAGCTTCGGACGGAGGGAGAGGGACTGACGGCCGAGGTTGCCAAACTGACGACCGAACGGGACATTGATGATCGTTTTCAAAGCCAAGTGTAGTGGGTCGGCATTGTAATTTTTGTACTTTAAGGCCTTGTAACCTTGTTGTATGGAAGAGTCGCTTTGCACTGTATCCTAATTATCAATAACATTTCATTCTCGAACTTGCATGTCCTTTGTAGCTTTGTGTAGTCGTTTTGTTTGTGACTGTGTTCATCGCGTCGACCCTGAGCTGGCCTCTTGCTCGTTCGCGGTTCGGCGACATGAGCGTTCGGCCAGTGGTGCCGAGCAGCGCTTCGGTCTCCTAATCTTGCGAACTTGCGAGATGAGTCGAGCCTTACCTAATAGTGGGCTCGCTGACCATCGTAAGAGTAGTTCGAGGGTTGTGGGAGCGACTCCGACTTGCGAACTACTTCTAGCTCGCTTAGGAGCGAATTTGTGAGGTAGAATCGAGCCAAGTGTTGGACCCTGGAACCATCGTTAGAGTTCAACGGTCGTGGGAGCAATTTCGAATGGCAACCCACTCCTAGCCCGCTTAGAAGCGAACTTGCAGAGTATAATCGAGCCAAGTGTTGGACTCCGGAACCATCGTTAGAGTTCAACAGTCGTGGGAGCAATTCCGAATGGCGATCCACTCCTAGCCCGCTTAGAAGCGAGCTTGCGGAGAAGAATCGAGCCAAGTGTTGGACTCCGGAACCATCGTTAGAGTTCAACGGTCGTGGGAGCAATTCTGAATGGCGACCCACTCCTAGCCCGCTTAGAAGCGAGCTTGCGGAGTAGAATCGAGCCAAGTGTTGGACTCCGGAACCATCGTTAGAGTTCAACGGTCGTGGGAGCAATTCCGAATGGCGACCCACTCCTAGCCCGCTTAGAAGCGAGCTTGCGGAGTAGAATCGAGCCAAGTGTTGGACTCCGGAACCATCGTTAGAGTTCAACGGTCGTGGGAGCAATTTCGAATGGCGACCCACTCCTAGCCCACTTAGAAGCGAGCTTGCGGAGTAGAATCGAGCCAAGTGTTGGACTCCGGAACCATCGTTAGAGTGAAGAGTAAAGGCAGAGAGATGTAAGCAATTTTTACAAGTAAAATACGAAAAAACTCTTTATTGATGACTAATGGCCGGCTGCTTCTAAAGTTGCGAGCCGTTATTACAAGAGTGAAATAAAAGAAAAAACATTACAAGTTATAGGAGAGGAACAGTTCGACATCTCGAAATACTTAGAGAGGCATTGGTGCTCTCTCTTGGTATTTTAAGAGATGGTCGGCATTCCAAGTCCTGGGGATCTCCCTGCCTTCAAGATCTTCTAGTCTGTAGGTGCCGGGACGGACTTCTTTGACGATCTTGTAAGGTCCCTCCCAATTCGGGGCCAATTTGCTTTTCTGACCTAGGAATGAGATGGCTAACTTTCGGAGGACCAGGTCCCCTTCTTTGAGGTCCGTAGGGCAGACTTTCTTGTTGTATGCCAACTCGATCCTTCTTCGGTAGCTTTGCTGACGAATGGCAGCTCTTTCTCGGATCTCATCTATCAGGTCTAGACTTGCTCGGAGCTCTCTGGCATTTTGCTCTTCTTCATAAGCTATTAGACGAGGAGAGGGTATTCCGACTTCTCGGGGGATGATAGCCTCGGACCCATAGGTGAGATTGAATGGGCTCTCTCCTGTGGGGGTCCGTTTTGTGGTGCGGTAGTTCCACAGCATGTTGGGAAGCTGATCGACCCATAGGCCTTTGAAACATTTATCCAATCTCTTCTTAATGCCGAGAGGATCTGTCGGTTAGCATTTTCGGCTTGGCTATTCGACTAGGGATGAGAGACGGAGGAGAACCTGTGTTGGATGGCAAGGTCTTCGCATAGAGCTCGGAAGGCAGCCCCGGTGAACTGGGTTCCGTTGTCTGTTATTAGGATCCGAGGGATGCCGAATCGGCAGATCACGCTCTTCCAGAAGAAATGAACAACCTTGTTCTCGGTGATCGTGGCCAAGGGCTCGGTCTCTATCCATTTCGAGAAGTAGTCGATCGCCACGACTAAGAATTTGAACTGTCCGGGAGCTGGCGGGAATGGCCCTAGTAAATCCATCCCCCACATTGCGAAGGAGATCGGACTTGATAGGGAAGTGAGTGGAGCTTGTGGTAGGCATCGGATGTCGGCGTACTTCTGACAGGAGCTGCATTGCCGAACATGTCGTTCGGCGTCTCGTAAGAGAGTAGGCCAGAAATATCCGTAATTCAACACTTTGTGGGCAAGAGCTCTGGACCACGAATGTGCCCCGCCGATGCCCTCATGAAGTTCTTGCAGGGCGTAGTCGGCTTGCCCGGGGAGAGGCATCTCAGGTAAGGCCGGCCGTCTACCTGTGTGAAGGAGCATTTATATAGGATACCTCCGATTAGTGTGTAATGCTCGGCTCGGGTTCTAATTCTTCGTGCTTCCTTAGGATCTTCGGGGAGGAGCCCGTCCCTCAAGAATTCGACGAGGGGTTTCATCCAATTGTCTTCGAGCAGGACAGGAAACGTCTCTATAGAGTCGAGAGTTTCGTCCTCTATACTTGGCTTCAGAAGGACTTCTATCAAGACGGTCTGCTCGAGACCTTGAAGGGAGGAAGAGGCTAGTTTGGAGAGGGCGTCGGCCTGAGCATTTTCTTCTCGGGGGATTCTTTGGATGAGGGCTTCTTCAAACAGTGCCATGAGGCTCTTGACTTTGGCTAGGTATTTAACCATCCTGTCATTGCGTGCTTCATACTCGCCGAGGACCTGATTGAAGACTAGCTGAGAGTCGCTAAAGATCCGGAGGCGTTGGACCCCTGCATTTCGAGCCATTCCAAGGCCGGCTATGAGCGCCTCGTATTCTGCCTCGTTGTTCGAGGCCTTGAAGTTGATACGAAGGGAGTATTGGAGGATGAAGTCATCTGGACCTGCCAGAATGACCCCTGCCCCGCTTCCCACATTGCAGGAGGATCCGTCCACATAAACCGACCAGACGGGTGGTCCCTTCACTGTTTGGCTGGACTCGGGGATGGTACTCTCAACTATGAATTCTGCTAAGGCCTGAGCCTTGATCGCGGTCCGAGGCTGATAAGTTATATCATGTTGGCTCAGCTGGATAGACCACTTCATAAGGCGCCCTGAGGTCTCTGGTTTGTGGAGGACTTGCTTTAGCGGTTGGTCGGTAAGAACGACCACCAAATGGGACTGAAAGTACGGGCAAAGCTTTCTCGCGGCCATCACCAGGGCATAAGCCATCTTTTCTATCTTCGGGTAGCGGAGCTCGGCATTCTGAAGTACTTTGCTCACATAGTAAATGAGCTTTTGAGCCCGGTCTTCTTCCCTTACTAAAACAGCACTGAGGGTCTGCTCGAAGGCTGCCAGGTAGAGGTAGAGGGGTTCGCCAGGAATTGGTTTGCTGAGGAGGGGAGGATTGACGAGGTAAGCTTTGAGCTGGTCGAAGGACTCCTGTTGTTGTTGTCCCCATTCGAAACCTTTAGCCCCCCTGAGGGCCTTGAAGAAGGGGAGGCATTTCTCCCCTGACTTCGAGAGAAAATGCCCTATGGCGGCCAAGCGGCCTGTCAACCTCTGAACTTCCTTAACATTCTTTGGGGGTGCCATGTCTAATATGGCCTTGATTTTCTCTGGGTTTGCTTCAATTCCTCGCTGGCTAACCATGAAGCCGAGGAACTTTCCTGACGAGACACCGAACGCACACTTGTTCGGATTGAGTCTCATGTTGTGCTTTCTCAGAACATCAAATGCTTCTTGGAGGTCGGTCACATGATCGGCACCTCGGATGCTTTTTACAAGCATGTCGTCAACATACACCTCCATGTTTCGGCCGATTTGAGCTTAGAAGACCTTGTTGACGAGGTGCTGGTATGTTGCTCCTGCATTCTTCAGATCGAAAGGCATAATCCTGTAGCAATAGAGGCCTTGATCGGTCACGAATGATGTCTTCGAGATATCCAGGGAAACATCCGAATCTGGTTGTAGCCTGAGAAGGCGTCCATGAAGCTGAGGAGTTCATGTCCCAATGTGGCATCAATCAAAGTGTCAATACTCGGAAGAGGGAAGGGATCCTTGGGGCAGGCCTTGTTGAGATCGGTAAAATCAATACAAATCCTCCAAGTCCCGTTGGACTTCTTCACCATTACTACATTCGACAACCACTCGGGATAATTCACCTCTTGTATGAACCGGGCCTTCAAGAGCTTGTCCACCTCCTCTTTTATAGCTAGCTGACGCTCAGGGGCGAACTTGTGCTTTTTCTGCTGAACCGGTTTGGACCCCGGAACGACGCTGAGGTGGTGGACTAAGAGCTCTTCGGAGATTCCGAGCATATCTGCAGCTGACCAAGCGAAAAGGTCTCGGTTCCTTCGGATGCACTGTACAATGTCTGAGCATAGGGCGGACGGGAGGGTCTTGCTAATAAAGAACTTGCGAGTTGGGTCCTGCTCAGAGAAGAGCACTTCCTCCAATTCATCCACCGGCTCGGATGTCGGCCGGGCAGCATCCTGGGGGATTTCCAAAGTTTCTAAGGAGAGGACGGGTCCGAGGGTAGAGGTCATGTAGCACTTACGGGCCGTTTCCTGATTACCCCTTACTTCCCTTACTCCGGCCCGAGTGGGAAACTTCATTTTGAGGTGGTAAGCAGAAGGGACGGCTTCAAGGGCGGCTAGGCCGGGCCGACCTAGAATGACATTATAGGCTGTGGGGACATCTACGACCATGAAGTTCATTGACTCCGTTCGGGTGGTAGGAGTTTTGCCAGCGGTTACGTCGAGGGTGATTACCCCTTCAATAATCACTGGCACTCCCATGAACCCATGGAGCGTGTAGCCGGCGGGCTTGAGTCTGTCTCTGGAGAGCTTTAGGCCTTTGAAAGCGGCGAGGAAGAGGATGTTAACGGAGCTGCCGTTGTCCACTAGGATCCTCTCCACTTTGAAGTTCGCCATGTGGAGGCTGATGACGAGTGCGTCACAATGAGGGGTGCAGACACCTTCAAGATCTTCATCTGAGAACGTGACGGGCACTCCGAGGCCTTTGGGAGGAGGGGTGGCACGGACCGAATTGACTTCTCTTATAAATGCCTTTCGAGAGGAGTTGGAGGAGCCCCCCATTGGCCCCCCATGGATGAGGTGTAGGACACGCTCCTCTTCGAAGTCGGGCGTTTCATCGCATTCCGGACGCTTATTAGCCCCCCGAGGCAGGGGAGGAAGTTCGGCTCGGTCCTTTCTTACGAAACTGGTCAGCTGCCCCCTCTGGATAAGGGCTTCTATCTCGTTCTTCAAGACCCGACAATCATTGGTGTCGTGCCCGTGGTCCCGGTGATAACGGCACCACTTCTCTTTATCTCTTTTCTTGGCAGGGGTGTTCATCCTCGGAGCAGGAGGTATGATCCCTTCCTTCTCAACTTCCATCAGAATGGTAGAAACATTAGTGGTGAGGGGAGTGAACTTCTCGAATCTAGGGGGAGGTCGGCGCTGGCCGGCATTATCCTTCTGGAGCTTCTTGGCTCCTTCCTCTTCTGTTCCCTTTCTCTTAACCCCGGAGGAAGACCCCTCCAAGTTGGAGCGGTGCTCGGCTTCTTCGGCCCGAATATACTTTTCACTTCGGAGGAGGAGGTCGGAGAAGTTCTGAGGAGGCTTCTTGGTGAGGGAGGAGCGGAGGTTGGAATTGAGGACATTAGATTGAAATGCTGCTGCAGCGACCGACTGGTCGAGGGATGCTATGGACCGGGCTTCAGCTGTGAACCTCTTCACATAGTCTTTCAACTTCTCACCCTTCTTCTGGTGGAGGTACAGTAGCGAGATGCTGGTCTTCTCAGTTCTACGGCTACTTACAAAATGGGTGACGAAGAGGGTCTCGAATTGCTCGAAGGAGAATATTGAAGACGGGGCAAGGCGAGGGTACCATTCTCGAGCTGGACCCTTGAGAGTTGCGGGGAAGGTCTTACAGAGTAGAGCATCGGAAGCTTGGTGGATGAGCATTAGGGTCTTGAAGCTCTCGATGTGATCAACGGGGTCAGTCTCCCCGGAGTAGGTCTCAAATTGAGGAGGCTTGAAGCCGATTGGCACAGGTGCATCCATTATGGTTCGGGAAAAAGGAGGTCTGCTAGGACGAAGGGTCCTTTCTCTAAGTTCTTCTTCTCGGTCTAACTGACCCAAGCGCCTCTCCATTTCATGGAGACGGCAGTACACAGCGTCCTCCCTTCGACGGTAATCAGCTAAGTCTCTAGACTCGTCTTCGTATGAGGGAGAGCGGGGGCTACGACGACGGTAGATCCTGGAGCGGCGAGGACTTTGCTCATGCCGGGAGTTGCTGGGAGCTGGAGGAGGAGATGGGGACCGTCGGCGAGGACTTCGGACCGGAGGAGGAGAGGGGATCTTGGGTGCATTGGTGTTGGGACGGAGATTGAGAGCTTGTAGGACGGTCGCTTAGAACTACTGGAACTCGGCACGGGTGATGGGTGCCTCATTGTCCCTAGGCTGTTGCCGACCTGCAGGGGAGTGTGGCCTTCTTCGGTAATGCTCGGGAGACTCTCTCCGCCCCCTTCGGATAGGGGACCTTCTTTATTCTCGGCGGCGAGGAGACCGCTCATCCGGACGGTGTTGGTGGGAGGTTCCCTCTCGGGCCCAGTTTTCATCCAGATGGCGGCGAAGATCCTCATCTTTCTGCCGATTGAGGACGGTGTTGCGGAGACCGGAAGCTCGGGGATGATGGGAGGCAATAGAGTCCGAAGAGGCATTGTGGATGGAGACGTGGTTCTGGTGAAGAGGTTGTTTCTGAGGGTTAGGACCCTTAGGAGGTGGCTGATTCGGAGGAGGAGGAGGAAGGTCCTGTTGGAGCGGGTCTTCCGCTGGAGGAGGAAGTTGCCCCTGCTGTTGGGTAGGCTGGATGAGAATTTCTTACTGCTGATCGGGGTTGGGTCCTCGGTTGGACCCTCTGGATCTGACTTTTCTAGGAGGCATGGCCGGAGCGGATCTGACCAACGGGAAGAGGGGAGGTTGCTATCGTTAGTTTCCTACAGACGGCGCCAATCTGTTGCCGCTAAATTTGGTGTAGGGGCAAACAGATAGTATTTGTGGATTCTTAGGGAAACTGAATAGTAAACCTGTATACCTGTTCTGTCGGAGTTTGACGCCGATTCCTGCCGTACACCTGCAAAAAGTGCGAGACACCAGGGTTGTTCCCGGCGACGCACCCTCCGACGCTCAAGTCAGTAATCAGGGAAGATTATGAAAGAGCGCAAAAACTGGAGAAAGATTGATTACCTCTTAATGGAGATGGATGGGAGGTATTTATAGGCACCGTTGGGATCAGATTAGGAATGTAATCCCTCTGTGGTTAGATAAGGAATGTAATCCCTAATCCCCAGTGAAGGGATAACTATGAATCAGGGCCGTTGATTAGGATTGAATCAGAAACCCTAATTCTATCCCTTCTGGATCGGGTTTGCTACGGGTTGAAACCCGCACCCAGTTGAGGTGGATCTGTTTGCGGGTAAGTGGGTCTTCGGGAAAGATAACCAGTACCCGCTTCAGACCCGTCGGTGGGTGAAATTACCGTTTTACCCCTGAGCTTCAAGATTCGTGCCCCATCTGGACGGTTCCGATTTAACCCCATTTTTAGCCATATCATAGACTAAGACAACAAAAATTCTAGTTCTGGACAGTAAGACAGCACTGCACCAAATCTGGGATTCCCGTTGTTACGGACACGCAAATCTGGATCCGTCAGAAAATCTAGAAAATAGAATCTCCGTCAAATCTAGCACATATATACAAGTCACATAATAATCACAGAAACAAGGCTCAAAACAAAATTATACATAGAAAACATGTTCAGCCAGAAATCACAAGATTGTATTCACAAGTATGAAAATGGCATAAAACTTACTAATTAAATCCAAGAAAAATCTGGGGTATTCCCTAGTATGTCTAGTATCAGGAAATGTAATTTCATAATATTCCAACATAGATATTATAGTCAAATAAAATTAGAAAATATCAAGATACAGCAAGTTTATAAATCTGAAACTTTAGATACAGCAGTACTAAAACAGCGATAGATTACAAAGTATAACTCGAAATCCAAATCCGTAAAAAGGGTAGTAAAATAGATACATCAGGATACATTTTTGTATTTACAACTTTTTTAGCAACAACAACTAGAATCAGGTGGAAAACGTGGTTCTTTACTGAACAGCATGAAATTTCTGGAAGTATAGTAGTTGTTTACAAGCATAGAAATTTATAGATGTCATCAAATAAATCCACAAAAATTTGGGGTTAATCCCATTCAAATCTAGTTATACACAGCAAAATATTAAATTCAAATTTTATCTTTATCATTAGTATTAAAATAAATAACTCTACAGAATTCACATAAAAACCGAATCTGGAATTTTTAACACATCTGTAGTAAAACAACAATAACTCACAACTCACAAATCGAAACTGAGATCTGTCAGAAATTCTGGAAAATAGACAGCGAGATCTACGATTTATATTCACAAATAAATTTGATTTACTGACCTCAACAGGGTCTAAAATACTGAACAAAAACTAGCAGCGGCAAAAACAGAAATCTTTTCATATATTAAATCAAATAGTTCATATGCAACAAATCTAAATTAAAACAAAACACAAGGCATGGTATAATAGATGTCCAACAACATGGTATGTGGTATTTTGCAAAGTTACAACGAGGTACTACGGCTAACACACCAAGCATGCAAGATTCATACAACATATCATGGATCATGGAACAACATACAAACATGTATCAAGAATCTAGATTATTTCTAAGTTATTTCATGTCGTGTGTGTAACGAATGACGACTACGGATGGATCAACTATTAGAGACAAGATCTAACAAGGATTTTCATAAGAACGAATCTAGAGACAAAAGCCACACTATAGGCGATATTTAGTACTTGTATATACAACAAAAGAATACAAGTTCCTTGCCTTGAATTTGAAGACGAATCCAACGGAGAGAAAGAGAATAACGGGAATGGATCCCCGGGCACGAACACGATAATGCGAATGAGTGAACACGAACAACCTCGAACAAACTACGAACACAATCACTCGAGATCAATCGCAAGCGCAACAACCAAGGCCAAAGGCAGCCGGGTGGAGGAGGTGTGCACTGCGAGGAGGGAACAACAGCAAAGTGGTGGCATGGCGGTGCTGACTGCTAGCTAGCGTTGCTGTCAATACTGGTTGTCTATCGCTACTGGCTGTCTGTCGCAGCGTTGGGAGGAGGCAGCACAGGGAGGGTGCTGTCTGTGGCATCGGGGTGAGGCAAGGAAGGAAGGAGGGCGGTGCTGGTGCTTCGATGGTGGGATGCGCCGAGGCTGAAGGTGTTGCGGTATGCTGCTTGGCTGGCATCGTGGGGGCACAACACAGGGGGAAGTCGACCAGGGGGGTGGTCGGCAGATGGGAGGAAGGTGGTCGGGTGGATGAGGAGAGGTGAGCGGAAGGGTGCAGGAGGTAGGTGATGATCGGGGGTGGGTTGATGGGATGAAGCGGCTGTATAGGTTTTTGGTGATTAGAATTTTTGTAACAGTGGATTATATAGGAGATATTAGGGTTAGGGTAGAATCAAGTTGGTGGGTATTTGGGTTATAAAAACCAATAAGAATATAGAATAGAGTCTATTGAGTATTAGTGGTTATTGGGTATATGAGGGATCCAATTAGAAGTAGAATAGGATGTAGGATTAATTAACAAATAAATAGGTCGTGACAAAATAATTAAAATCAAGCAATTCAAATGGAGACAAATAATTTGACAGAAATATTGAATAAAGAAATATATATATATATATATATATATATATATATATATATATATATATATATATATATATATATATATATATATATATATATATTCAAGGCCACAAAACTGAAACAAAGGCAAGACAGATAGATTATTGAGAACGAAGAACAAATACATGGTTCGAAAGGAACAGAAGAATACAATATGAATAAATACCTGGAAAAAGATAAATACATCTAAAATACAAGAAAAGGGACAACAGGGGTTACAACTTCATTGACAAAGGGATCCTCCCAACAAATCCTAAAGAAGCTAGAAAGATGCGGGTAAGAGAAGTAAGGTTCACACTCGTTGAGTGGGTCCTGTACAAGCGCACCTACACTCTGATAGATGGCAGACCTTACTTATGATGCCTCTCCTCTGAGGAGGCTAAGTATGCACTTGGGAAAGTACATGAAGGAGTTGGTGGGGGCCACATGGGTGTGAGGTCCGTTGGTCAAATTATTCTCAACCATGGGTACTATTGGCCATCGCTCCTTGACGAAACACAAAAATATGTTCATCGATGTGTTCCTTGCTAGAAGTTCTCCCCGACCAAGCGAGTCCCCCAAGCTGACCTAAATTCCCTGTCGATTCTGATCCCCTTCACCATTTGGGGACTAGATCTACTCAGCCATTTCCCCTGCAACCGGACAAAATAACTTTTTGGTCATAGTTGTTGACTACTTGACAAAGTGGATCAAAGCAAAACCATTGGCCATTATCACCAAACATAAGACTCAATAGTTCTTTTGGAAGAAGAACGTTTGTAGGTTTGGGATTCCTCATAATCTTGTTATAGACAACGAAACTCAATTCGCAGCTAAGAGATTCCTCACCTTCTGCTCTGATCGGGAGATCGATCAACATTTCTCTTCCATCTTACAACCCTGGACCAATGGCCAAGCTGAGAACGCCAACAGACACATCCTTAATAGCCTAAAAAAGAGACCTCCTTAATAGCCTCAAAAAGAGATTCGATGAAGCTCTGAAGTGATTATGGCTTAAAAAGCTCCCAAGTGTACTCTGATCCTACAGGACCATGAAAATGACCCCGACGAGAGTCTTCCTTCAATCTCACCTTCGGATCCAAAGCTCTAATCCCCTTAGAAGTTGTACTATCCTTCTTATTGTCTTCTCTTCTTCGATGAAGAACATAACTTGAGACCTCTAGGTAAACTGTGACCATAAGGAAGATGTTCACAAGAAATTTGCCCTACGAAGATATATTTATCAGCAAAGGGTGGAGAATTTCTACAATAAGAAGGCTCGACCTATGAACATTAAAGAATGTGACCTTGTCTTAAGAAAGCTCGAGATCTCTGAGCCAAGTAAGAAGGGAAAGCTCGCACATAACGGATATGGGTCTTATAAGTTCTCCAAAATCGTCCGCCCAGGAGCTTTCTGACTTGAAAAGATGGGGGGCAAGGAGATATCGAGGACTCTTGAGCATTTGATGAAGTTCAACAAAGGTGTTTAGTACCATTCACTTAGAATTTTTAAGCTTTGTAATAAGACCAATGTCTATAATAGTCAGAGCATGTAATAAAGGTCAGTCACAAAGAAGCCCACTTAGATTTATTTTTCAATAAAAGTTCAGCATTTCCTTAGTAAATTCTCGTACAACTCTCCCAATGCAAAGAATAGGCTCGGTGCTCGACTCGTCGTTCAAGCACCTAGAGAAAAATATGTCTGTAACGCCCCAAATTCTAAACACATGTAATTCGTAGCACAACAGTATCAGTTACTTCAAATTCATACAAATCTATAAGGAATTTAAAACTTTTATTTACAATATGTTCTTCACAACAACCCAACGGAATTAAATGAATACAATGTAATTTACAATAATGAAAATTTCTTCAATCTTGTAATCAACTCATCATACTGACTTCAAGCCCATGCCAAGTCCAATCCTGCATCTGGAAAACTGTGGGTACCTCAGTTGCATACAACTGACGCTGTGCTATAGTACAACGATTCTTCTACTTTAGTAACCACAAACTTGAATGCAAACAGGAAAAGTGACTATCCTAGTCGTGTCAGTGTATGATATGACTTAATGCCTAATGCAGATATTTACACTAAGATGACATTAATGCATACTTTTTTAGATTATATGCATCTCATACTACATAGGTTCGAGGGCAAACCCTTATTGTACTCCACATTATAGGGTTCAATCCCTCGCCATGCAACCTACTATTATGACTACTACAAGATTTAGATACTTTGCAAGTATTGGTTCTCCCTGGAATACTGGAGATCAATCCCACTCTGCGCATCATTCTGTGGCATATTTCAACTATCGTTCCGGAATACTGGGGATGATCTCACTCCGCGAGTCATCTTGGAATCCTCATTGCACAAATACCCCATGAGCGTCGCTTTTGCCCCAGAATACTGGAGATCAATCTCACTCCGCAGATCATTCTGTGACCTATTTCATCCATCGTCCCGGATTACTGGGATTTGTCTCACTCTGCGAGTCATCCTGGAGTCCATAACTCACGTTTGCTCTTATTTCATCATATCTCCAACTAGTGTCTGACCTTAAGTTTAAGTTACAGTTATAAAGACCTAGAGTTTAGCTTTGTCCACCAGACTTAAACCAAAATACTGAGAATACTAGCCCATACTAGCTACTTCTCAAAGCGAAAGTTAACCCACACTGGTTACTTCTCAAATTTCATTTATCACGACTGCCGGTATTCTAGGTCCCGCTCATTATAGAACAAGCAACCATCTCAAAAAAGATCACATAGGTTACATCTAACCTCATATAAAAATTTCCTTTCATTAAACATCTTTTAACTACTTTAATCTATTCTCTTATTTATCAATCATGAAGTAACCAACTTCTTATAGCAATATTCAATAACACTTGATAAGTTAAAACCCTAATAAACATCACTTGTTTAACATTCCAATTTCATCCTTTAATTATCTCTTAATTCCTCATAAGGTACATCTTACTAACATTTCAATTTTAAATCCAATTTTATACATTATAAAAGTTTTAGGACAACTAGATAAAAGACATCAACCCAATGGTATTTTAAAAATCATATAAATTCTAATACTACTCCGAAAATAGATTTATTAGTTTAATAGGAATCATAAATGAGTCTACTACAACTATGTAGTTAGGATCATCTAAAATCATTCTCAATTACTTCGTCTAAATTCATTTGGAAAACAGTAGGTTCAAAATCTGAAAATTGCAGCTCATGGTACTTGTAAAAATCATAGAAAATTATATACTTTATGAAACTTTGTGTTCTTTAGATCAAACTAAAGGTATAAAAGTTTACTATAACTTTATAGTTATAAGTTTCTCCAAAATATTGTGTCTATAACCCTGAATTCTTCGAAATCTACAGTAGGTTCGAAATGTTATACTGCAGTTAAAATACTGCCACTTATTCAATCTTGTAAAATTCATTATAAATTCAGATATTCATAAAAAAAATGATTTCTTGGACTCAAAAGAAATTTTAACAAGTCTACTTCAAATTCTTAGTTTTCACCTTTCTCAGAATACTGCATCTAAGATGCCGAAATGATCAAAATCTGAAATGTGTACAAATTTTCAGCAACTAGACAACTACCAACCAGTCCTAAGTTTGGATTTTATTAAAATATTAAACGACATCTAAATATTATGAAATTTTTAGGAGATGTTCCTTAAATATACAAGATGCTCCTATAAAAATTTTAGCTCTAGATTTCATCTAATTTAATAGTTATAATTTTCTGAAGTGTAACTAAAACTGAAAACAGAAACTTATGAAAATACCCCCAAATCAATCATATCATAATTTCACACATTCAATTAGCAACAAATAATCTAAATATGAATATCCAATCTATATAAGTTATCATGCATCTAACAATTCACACATGTCAAGCATTCTACTAATAAAACTATATTAGAAAGTTGAATAAACACCCACTTCAATATAAAATTTGTAGTAGTAAGACTCCTAGAAAATAATGTTCCAAAGCTCCAAGCTCCCTCAAAAATGATCGGGCTCATACTAGCACAGCCCGTAAGCTCTTCTCCCACTTTCTCTCATTTGTTTTTCTTTTGAGTTTCATGACAAAAATATGGACAATTTATCGGAAAATTGTGTTGCCCAAATAGCTCCCCACTTTTCAAAATAACTCCCCAATTCTCCATACTCTCTACCACTCATACACTCACACCACTCACTCACCCCACTCTCTCCATGTGCAGCCAACCACTGGAAAGAGTGCACAATGCACGTGTGCACGTGTTCACATGTGCACGTGTTGTTTTTATTCTACTCTTATTTCATTACTTTATTTCATTACTTTATATTAAATTTCTTAATTTTTAATATATTTTGTTTACAAAAATTTTTAGTGCACAACTTTTAATAAAAACAACGTAATTAGCACGTGCATAGATGAAAAGCACGTGTAAAGCACGTGCAGCCAAAATGTTCAAAAAATATAAAAATCTATCATTCTGTATATTAAAATTAATTAAAAGAAATATAAATATACACACTTCACAAATTCTATTTTGAAAATGAATACAACCGACACATGAACTGCAAGTACGTGTGTCGCACATATCAATAAATATTCAAAACAAAAGAGATTTGAGCAACGGAGAAATCGAAATACAACCTACGTAAAACATATTTATTTTGATAAATTTACGGATATTTCATGTAACGAAAAAATATACATAATCGACACGTGTATTGAAAACACGTGCAATACACGTAAAAATGCCAAGATTTAAATTAATATTTGAGTTGGCTCAATATAAGATAAAAATGAATTTTGAGAGAAAATGAAAAAAGTATAAATAAACAAAATGCATAAATACATAGGACTTTTATATTAAAATATGTTACGGATATTACTCGTAATAGTACAAAATATATGTGCGTAACACCCGTGGGCAAAATTGTCATAACTCAACTTTTTGGGGTGTTACAATGTCTACCTCACTAGGTTCCGTGCTCGACTCGTCGTTCAAGCACCTTGAAAAAAAAATGCGTGAAAAACACGTAGGCTCGGTACTCGACCTACGTTGGAACCCACCAACTCCCAAACAATTAGTTTGGAGTCCACCTCGTGGCTCGAAGCTACTCCTACTTCGGAGTTTGGCTCGTCACTCCAA
The DNA here is from genome assembly GCA_017893485.1 of Hemerocallis citrina. Classification (NCBI taxonomy): domain Eukaryota; kingdom Viridiplantae; phylum Streptophyta; class Magnoliopsida; order Asparagales; family Asphodelaceae; genus Hemerocallis; species Hemerocallis citrina. Next base: position 119,366,943 of record CM030365.1, read on the forward strand.
CTGCTTTCAAAACTTGCTCACTCTCAAACAGCCAGTTTGGATTTCAAGTCATGGCTCGAAGCTACTCCTACTTTGGAGTTCGGCTCATTACTAGAATTGCTCTCACAAATCGCTAACTCTCAAACAGCTAGTTCGATGTCCAACTCGTAGCTCGAAGCTACTTTTACTTCAAATTTTGGCCCGTCACTCGAATTGATCTCACAACTCGCTAACTCCCAAATAGCTAGTTCGAATTCCAACTTGTGGCTTGAAGCTACTCCAACTTCGAAGTTAAGCTCATCACTCAAATTGCACTCACAACTTGCTAACCCTCAAACAGATAGTTTGGAATCCAACTCGGGGCTCGAAGCTACTCATACCAACCTGCTAACTCCCAAACTGCTAGTTCGGAGTCCAACTCATGGCTCGAAGCTACTCCTACTTCAGAGTTCGACTCGTCACTTGAATTTCTCTCATAGCACGCTAATCCTCAAATAGCTAGTTCGGAGTCCAACTAGTCACTCGAAGCTACTCCTACTTTGGATTTCAGCACGTCACTCGAATTGATCTCGCAACTCGCTAACTCTCAAATAGCTAGTTCGAAGTCCAACTCATGGCTCGAAACCACTCCCGCTTCGGAGTTTGGCTCACCACTCGAATTACTCTCACAACTCGCTAACTCTCAAATAGCGGTTCGTCTCTAGAACTACCCCTACAACTCTTTGACACTAAACCATCAGTCGCAACACAAATAAAGCAAGAATCAAGAAAAAAGTGAATTAAGAACTTTATTTCACATCGATATCTCAATACAAGTTCAGAAACTAAAACAAGTTTCTCCCCTTGATTTCATAGTCGACCACTCGGTCGAGGGATACTTCAGTTGAGAGACACGACTTGACTGTGAAACTTCCTTACCCGAAAAGCCTCATCTTGACCACCTGAGCTGCCCTAAGGAAGGACCAGCATGACCGATCGGGTCTGGATATAGTGTTGTCGAGGATGCTGCACCTCTTAGGTAGATGCCATAATCGATGACGACATCCCCGGGGTTTCTAGATGTCGCTCGAGTGCCAGAGGTTAGCTCCTGAGCTGTAGCCCAACCACTTAGGTGAGGAATGCTTTGCATTCGTAGCCCCCGATCTTCACCTTAAGGCAATAAATCTTCAAGTCCTTTGAACAAGAAACTCCCTATGAAGTACCACCTCACCGGGGTATTTCTCTCCACTACGAGCGGCAAAGGAAAACCAACAGTGCGGCCCTCATTAGGAGGGAAAGCTCAAAGTTTCTCTCAAGCAACACCTCCTTCGGATTCTCCATTTTGAGCATTGCCTCATGCAACATGTCACAGAAGCGAACTAACTCAACATCCCTCTTGGCTAACACCTCCTTCGGAATTTTCCGTTCAAGTGTGATCTCGTGCAAATTGTTGCAAAGATAAAAAATCTCAGTGTCTTTATGGTCCCCTCCAGTACATATGACAATCTATCAACAACAAGTAAGAAGATTACAACCTGGGGAGAAGAAAAACACTTAGCTTTGGCTCAGTTTTTGAAGGCTCAAGTTGACAAGTCAAGAATTCAAAAAACGGTTCGACGCAGTATGGTTCGAAACAAAAGGGTTTGATGGCAAATCTTTCATTAATAAAGAAACATATACGTAGTGGGGGCTAGTCTGCAGTTTGGAAAAAGTACAAAATGGTATTCAAGCCTTAGGATCAAGAAAGCACCTCTTTTCCCACAACAGGGGACCTTGGAGGCTCGCTCGTCTCCAATCCATCCTTTGCATGCACCAAAGTAGTCTCCTTGCCCTCCACCCTGGTCGCCCCCTTGGGTTCGTCCCAGCTTTCCTCAACCTCCGCCTCCTCTAGAAGGAAGAAATGGTACCTGAGCAGCTAAAGTTGGTGACGTGCTCCTCCACATCCTTGATGGTCTACTTGTAACCCCCATCCTGCACATCGATGAACATGTCAAGGCCTTCCTGTTGGCCTAGTGCCATCTCCTCTTTTATCTTAGCCTTCCCCTCTGCCTTCATAAAATATTCCTATCTCACTAGGCTCGGTGCCCGACTCATCGTTCGAGCACCGCGTAGAAAATGTGCCTATCTCACTAGGCTTGTTGCTCAACTCGTCGATCGAGCACCGCCCAAAAATGCATCTATCTCACAAGGCACAGTGCTTGACTCGTCGTTCGAGCACCTCATGGAAAATGTGCATATCTCACTAAGCTCGATGCTCGACTCATCGTTCGAGAACCTCGCGGAAAATGCACCTATCTCACTAAGCTCAATGCTCGACTCATCGTTCAAGCACCTCGCAGAAAAATGCATATTTCATAGGCTCGGTACTCGGTCATGCCGAACCCCACAGGGGTTGGCCAAACTGAACCCCCATGGGTTCGGCGCTCCACTCTTCGTTCAAGCACCCCACAAGAAAAATGCCTATTTCGCAGGCTTGGTGTTTAGTCAAGCCGAACCCCACAAAGGTCAGCCAGGCCGAGCCCCCATGGATCTCCCCAAAATTTGTGCCTGCCTTTGATTTTTTGATTAAAATTCCAATAATAATTATAAATCCAAAGAAAATTATTAAAAATTCTAAAAAATAATTAAATTTTGGAAAAAATTAATTGAAAATTCTAGAAAAGTTTATTCGGAGTTTTACAAAATCGCAACTGCTAAAGAAGCTCTGAACAATACCCCAAGCGTTCCCGGAGACCCTATATGCTCACCTGGATGTCGAAAACAGAGCAGACCTACTCCTCGAAAGTTGCAATACTCAACCTTTAGGACTGGGGGGCTTATGGTATAGATTAAATAAGAGTCGTATGATCTCAGCGTACATCTCAAAGCTTCTCAGGAGCAGTACAGTAATTTTCCAGCAACCGAAGGCCCACTAAAAGAAAATGGACCGTCTTCAGGATATGAATACAAGCATAGCCAGTAATGGCAGCGGCCCATAATTAAGGCTTGCTTACAGCATAAAAATATGGATTTCTAGCTAATTACAATTGTCAGACAACTCCCTCCAAATACTCCCTCCAAATCGGAAATTATATCCCTTAACTAGGGGAATCCTCATTCAAATCTTAAAAATACCTTTCTAGGGCTATCTTTCAATAAATAATTCCTAATCTATTAATACTCTCTTCTCATTCTGTATAGGGTAATCACTATTTTTCCACTAAAACTTTCATTTTTTTCTGAGTTACTGACTTGAGCATCGTTGGTGGGTCTTTTGCCGGAACAATCTCTGGTGTAAGACTTTGTGCAGGTCCACCGGACGTTCTCAGCC